>JARQOD010000838.1:1522-121241 GCA_033576555.1 Oophaga sylvatica
TTGTGACATATATTATATATATATATTTATAGTTCTTACACTTCTACATACTGTACTAGCCGCTAATTCAATTGCCGGCTTTAGTGAAATCCAGAAGCCGACATGAAATGATACATTGTTTTGACACAGTTAACCATGTAATTTCCTGTATTTTGATATATGTTTTAAACTTACAATTACATAAGTATATTTGTGCAAAATTTCAGACATGTAGGGGTTAATTAAAGGTGTAAATTCGTTGTAAAAAAAACCATTTTTTTACAACGAATTTACACCTTTAATTAACCCCTACATGTCTGAAATTTTGCACAAATATACTTATGTAATTGTAAGTTTAAAACATATATCAAAATACTTGAAATTACATGGTTAACTGTGTCAAAACAATGTATCATTTCATGTCGGCTTCTGGGATTTCACTAAAGCCGGCAATTGAATTAGCGGCTAGTACAGTATGTAGAAGTGTAAGAACTATATATATATATATATATATATGTCACAATGTCATATATATATATATATATGTGGATTCTATGTGTGTATATGTATTGATTCGATTCTTTATTAAAGCTGTCAGTGTGATTTTACAGTATAGCCGGGGATGAATTGCCGGCTTTTCTAAAGGACACTGATGCGATTTAATCGCAAGTCACACAGTGTGCTCCGTTTGTAATCCGATTTTTCATCGCTCCCATAGACTTGCATTGGCGATAGTCGACCCACAATCGGTGACAATCGCATGCTGCGATTGCACTCGGACGTTTAAAACGGACCACAAAAAATCTGATACTGGGAGCTGCTCCATAGATCAACATAGGGCAGACTGCAATGCGATATTTCATCGCATTGCAGTCGTCCGATTTTGTCGCCAGTGTGACCCCAGCCTTACTTTACCCGTTATGAATTTTCTAATTGCTAGGTCTCTGGAAACCAAGTTTATTTTTTTACTAAAAAATAAAAAAAATTGGTCACCTGCAGCAGTCAAAGCGTTTTTTTAGTTTAATATCACCATAATGTAACACAAAGCACGTAAAAGTGTATGGATGAAAAATTCAATCCAGAAATTTCTCAACGCTTATTTGGAGTGTTATATACCACCAAAAAGCACCACAAAGCACGTAATACTCTATGGATAACGCTATAGTTTATTTTTTCACCCCAAAAAAAGAATGTGGTCAACTGTTGCTGCTATATATTTAGCTACAGACTGCAAAGCATTAAGCCCTGCCTAGAGACTGTATTCAGCCAATCCCTCTGCTCATGCAACTGTCCCTCGCTAGGCTAAATGCAGAATGTATGTGAAGATGACTCGCACCACATTGGTGTGTGGATACCAGGGCTATGGGGTACTCGGCACCGAGCCCATTGATTTCTATGGGAGATGTCACTGGTAGCGGTGGCTCGGTCCGTGGCCCTGGCGGTCATGCAATGGGGGATATTTACAGGGGATAGTAGATAGTTGTTCGTGACGCCACCTGTGGTTTCTGATCTGTTTGACCAGCGCTGCAGGGTAGATCTCTGAGGGGATGTTATGGCAGCTAGGTGTTAGGTCCCCCACAGGTGGGACTGGTCCCTCAAAGTCTATGGTGGTGATGCTGGGTGCAATCAATAAAGCAGTCTCACACAAGGCAATCTCTTTCCATACCTTTACTTGCAGATGTTTCAGGCAGGTCCCGGGGAGCTGGTCGGGGTGGAGAATGCACATTCGGATAACCGCTGAGCAGGTTAGAGGCCTCCTTTACTTCATATGTATCTGAGTCCAAACTTGCTTGAAGCGAAGTTAACTCTGCAATCTCCAGCTTACTCAATAGCTGCAACGCCCGGCCGACATTGTGGTGGAGCCTTCTATGTCTCTGATTATCAGATGTTGAGAGAACTAAGTCCCTACTTTTGTAGCGTCCCACTCAAGGTCCTTGTTCTCCCTGACTCCGTTTACGTATCGGCACTTAGGGCTGCTCTCTGCGACCTGTAGTCCAGATAGCCTCCGGTTATCTTGTTACTAGGCGTGAAGCACTAGCAACGCTTCGGACCCCGGTGTCCGGTGAATTAGTGCAGGTAATCCAATACCTGAAGCACTTCTCTCTGTCTTCTCCACTGTGCCCTTCGCCCTGCTCTCGCTCTTAACATAAGCACTTGTAGCTTTGATGGAAATGTCAGCTTTCTCCAGAGCTCACTGAACAGCTCTCAGTATCTTCCAAGTCCAGACTGAACTGACACTGAACTGCACTGTCCTAAGACAGGAAACAGACTGATCTGAGCTCTTCTCAGACAGGAAAACTATCTGGGGGATGACTCACTCCTGAGTCTCCCAAGGCTGGAATCTCTGACTGAACACTGACTGCTACGTGTCACTACCTCTTATACCCCTAGTGGGTGTGTTTGAAAGTGTGAGTGACGTGAATGGATATCAAGCTTTTCGATTACCTTCCTGTGCATTCTCCTGGATTATGTGTGCCTGACATAGCTGGGCCACACATCCCCCCTTGGTTAAACACAGCACTCCCGGGCTGTAAAAGAGAAAAAGAAAACATTTTTGTTTTGCGTTTAACATAAACATTTAACTCATCCCATCCGGGAGGTGAGGATTCTTTAACCCCTTCCCGACCCATGACGCCGACGTCGGCGTCATGAAAACCTGTGCCATCCCGACCCATGACGCCGACGTAGGCGTCATGCTATAAATCATGTTACTGCGGGTCGGGGGTCCGGGGTCACTGAAAGGTCACCCGACCCGCAGTAACAGGACCCTTACTGCATCACCACAGGGGGGTTGGCTTAACCCCCACGTGGCCACGATCGCTCTGATTGGCTGTTAAAAGTGAAACTGCCAATCAGAGCGATTTGTAATATTTCACCAATGAAACTGGTGAAATATTACAATCCAGCCATGGCCGATGCTGCAATAGCATCTGCCATGGCTGGAGACCGCGATCAGACCCCCCCCCACACCATGTCATGGCGGTGATCGGCCGCCGCCATCGAAAGATGGCAGCGATCGGTCACCGCCGTCGCTGTCTGCTCCCCTGCTCCTGCGATCACCCCCCCTCACCTTCCGATCCCCCCCCTCACCTTCCGACGTCCCCTACTCACCTCTCCCGGTCCACCGATGTCCCTGGATCCGTCCCGGCGGCTGCCCGGGATTCTTCATGGGCGCCGCCATCTTGGAAAATGGCGGGCGCATGCGCAGTGCGCCCGCCGGCCGGCGCATGCGCAGTGCGCCCTCCATTGTAAAAAAATTAATTTTGATCACTGTGATAAACTGTCACAGTGATCAAAATAAAAAAAAAGTAAATGAACCCCCCCCCGTCATAGGTAGGGACAAATAATAAAAAAAAGAATTTTTTTTTTTTCCTTAGCGGATTTTGCTGCTGATCCGCAGCTGATTTTGCTGCGGATCCGTGGCGGATATCGCCGCTGATCCGCGGCGGATCCGCGGCGGATTTCGCGGCTGATTTCGCTGCTGATCCGCGGCGGATTTCGCTGCGGATCCGCGGCGGATTTCGCTGAGGATCCGCGGCGGATATCGCTGCTGATCCGCGGCTGATTTCGCTGCTGATCCGCGGCGGATTTCGCTGCTGATCCGCGGCGGATTTCGCTGCTGATCCGCGGCGGATTTCGCTGCTGATCCGCGGCGGATTCGCTGCTGATCCGCTGCGGATCCGCGGCTGATTTCGCTGCTGATCCGCGGCGGATTTCGCTGCGGATCCGCGGCGGATTTCGCTGCGGATCCGCGGCTGATTTCGCTGCGGATCCACGGCTGATTTCGCTGCTGATCCGCGGCGGATTTCGCTGCTGATCCGCAACTGATTTTGCTGCTGATTCGCGGCGGATCCACTGCGGATTTCGCTGCTGATCCGCGGCGGATTTCGCTGCTGATCCGCGGCGGATTTCACTGCTGATCCGCGGCGGATTTCGCTGCGGATCCACTACTGATTTCGCTGCGGATCCGCGACTGATTTCGCTGCGGATCCGCGACTGATTTCCCTGCTGATCCGCGGCGGATTTTGCTGCTGATCCGCGACTGATTTTGCTGCTGATTTGCTGCGGATCCGCGGCGAATTTCGCTGCTGATTCGCGGCGGATTTCGCTGCTGATCCGCGGCTGATTTCGCTGCTGATCCGCGGCTGATTTCGCTGCTGATCCGCGGCTGATTTCGCTGCTGATCCGCAACTGATTTCGCTGCTGATCCGCTGCGGATTTCACTGCTGATCCGCGGCGGATTTCGCTGCGGATCCACTACTGATTTCGCTGCGGATCCGCGACTGATTTCGCTGCGGATCCGCGGCGGATTTCGCTGCTGATCCGCGGCGGATTTTGCTGCTGATCCGCGACTGATTTTGCTGCTGATTCGCTGCGGATCCGCGGCGGATTTCGCTGCTGATCCGCGGCTGATTTCGCTGCTGATCCGCGGCTGATTTCGCTGCTGATCCGCGGCTGATTTCGCTGCTGATCCGCGGCTGATTTCGCTGCTGATTCGCTGCGGATCCGCGGCGGATTTCGCTGCTGATCCGCGGCTGATTTCGCTGCTGGTCCGCGGCTGATTTCGCTGCTGATCCGCGACTGATTTTGCTGCTGATTCGCTGCGGATCCGCGGCGGATTTCGCTGCTGATCCACTGCGGATTCGCTGCTGATCCGCGGCGGATTTCGCCGCTGATCCGCGGCGGATTTCGCCGCTGATCCGCGGCTGATTTCGCCGCTGATCCGCGGCGGATTTTGCTGCTGATCCGCGGCGGATTTTGCTGCTGATCCGCGGCGGATTTTGTTGCTGATCCGCGACTGATTTTGCTGCGGATCCGCGGCTGATTATCTGCTGATTCATCTGCGCTAGCGGGTATAGCATAACGCGATCGCGTTATGCTATACCGTTACCAGCCGGTCAACGCTACGTGTTGAACGGGCTGGTAAAACGCAATA
Source organism: Oophaga sylvatica (assembly GCA_033576555.1). Taxonomy (NCBI): domain Eukaryota; kingdom Metazoa; phylum Chordata; class Amphibia; order Anura; family Dendrobatidae; genus Oophaga; species Oophaga sylvatica. The sequence continues at coordinate 6,438 of JARQOD010000838.1, forward strand.
TGAACCCAGCCTTAGGGTTAGAACTAGGGTTAGGGTTAGCATTAGGGTTAAGGTTAGAATTACGGTTAGGGTTGGAATTTGAGTTAGGGTTGGAATTAGGGTTAGGGTTGGAATTAGGGTTAGGCTTGTAGTTAGGTTTATGGTTAGAGTTGGGATTAGGGTTAGGGGTGTGTTGGGGTTAGGGTTATGATTAGGGTTTGTATTAGGGTTAGGTGTGTGTAGGGGTTAGGGTTGGGGTTAGGGGTGTTGGGGTTAGTGTTGGAGTTAGAATTGAGGGGTTTCCACTATTTAGGCACATCAGGGGGTCTCCATACGCGACATGGCGCCACCATTGATTCCTGCAAATTTTGCGTTCAAAAAGTCAAACAGTGCTCCCTTTATTCCAAGCCCCGACGTATGCCCAAACAGTGGTTTATCCCCACATATGAGGTATCAGCGTACTCGGGAAAAATTGCACAACAACTTTGGGGGTTCTAATTTCTCCTGTTAACATTGGGAAAAAAAATTGGGACTAAAAATTATTTTTGTGGAAAAAAAATGATTTTATATTTTCACGGCTCTGCGTTATAAACTTCTGTGAAGGACTTGGAGATTCAAAGTGCTTATCACACATCTATAGGAGTTCCTTGGGGATCTAGTTTCCAAAATGGGGTCACTTGTGGGGAGTTTCTACTGTTTAGGCACATCAGGGACTCTGCAAACGTAACATGACGCCCGAAGACCATTCCATCAAGTGGGCATTTCAAAACGTCACTACTTCCCATCCGAGCCCCGACGTGTGCCCATACAGTAGTTTTCTCCCACATATGGGATATCAGCATACTCAGGACAAATTGGACAACAACTTTTGGGGTCTAATTTCTCATGTTACCCTTGGGAAAATAAAAAAATTGGGGACTAAAAGATCCTGATTGTGGAAAAAATATGATTTTTTTATTTTCATGCCCGGGCGTTATAAACTTCTGTGTAGCCCTTGGGGGTTCAAAGTGCTCACCACACATCTAGATAAGTTCTTTGTGGGGTCTAGTTTCCTAAATGGGGTCACTTGTGGGGAGTTTCTACTGTTTAGGCACATCAGGGGCTCTGCAAACGTAACAAGATGCCCGCAGACCATTCCATCAAGTCGGCATTTCAAAGCGTCACCACATCCCTTCCGAGCCCTGACGTGTGCCCAAACAGTGGTTCCCCCCCACATATGGGGTACTAGCGTACTCAGGACAAACTGGACAACAACTTTTGGGGTCCAATTTCTCCTGTAACCATTGTGAAAATAAAAAATAGTGGGCTAAAAAATCATTTTTTGAGAAAAAATTGATTTTTTATTTTCACGGCTCTGCGTTATAAACTTCTGTGAAGCACCTGGGGGTTCAAAGTTCTCACTATGCATCTAGATAAGTTCCTTAGGGCGTCTAGTTTCCGAAATGGGGTCACTTGTGGGGAGCTCCAATGTTTAGGCACACAGGGACTCTCCAAATGCGACATAGCAATCGCTAAATATTCCAGCATATTTTCCATTCAAAAAGTCAAATGGCGCTCCTTCCCTTCTGAGCCCTGCCGTGCGCCCAAACAGTGGTTTATGACCACATATGAGGTATCTGTGTACTCAGGAGAAATTGTCCAACAAATTTTAGGATCCAATTTATACTGTTGCCCATGTGAAAATGAAAAAAACTGAGGCTAAAAGAAAAATATTTAGACTTGAGAGTCCTCAGTGGTTGATACCTTTTAATGGCTAACTGAAAAGATGGTAACAAATTGCAAGCTTTCCGAGACTACTCAGGTCTCTTCCTCAGGCAAAGACTAAAACAAAAGCTGAAGAATCACATATTTGAGGCTAAAAGAAAATTTTTGTGAAAAAAAAGTACTTTCTTTTTTTACGGATCAATTTGTGAAGCATGTGGGGGTTCAAAAGTGCTCACTATGCATCTAGATAAGTTCCTTAGGGGGTCTAGTTTCCAAAATGGGGTCACTTGTGGGGAGCTCCAATGTTTAGGCACACAGGGACTCTCCAAATGCGACATGGCAACTGCTAAATATTCCAGCATATTTTCTATTCAAAAAGTCAAATGGCGCTCCTTCCCTTCTGAGCCCTGCCGTGCGCCCAAACAGTGGTTTATGACCACATATGAGGTATCTGTGTACTCAGGAGAAATTGCCCAACAAATTTTAGGATCCAATTTATACTGTTGCCCATGTGAAAATGAAAAAAACTGAGGCTAAAAGAAAATTTTTGTGAAAAAAAAGTACTTTCTTTTTTTTACGGATCAATTTGTGAAGCACCTGGAGGTTCAAAGTGCTCACTATGCATCTAGATAAGTTCCTTAGGGGTCTAGTTTCCAAAATGGGGTCACTTGTGGGGGAGCTCCAATGTTTAGGCACACAGGGACTCTCCAAATGCGACATGGCAACCGCTAAATATTCCAGCATATTTTCCATTCAAAAAGTCAAATGGCGCTCCTTCCCTTCTGAGCCCTGCCGTGCGCCCAAACAGTGGTTTATGACCACATATGAGGTATCTGTGTACTCAGGAGAAATTGCCCAACAAATTTTAGGATCCAATTTATACTGTTGCCCATGTGAAAATGAAAAAAACTGAGGCTAAAAGAAAATTTTTGTGAAAAAAAAGTACTTTCTTTTTTTTACGGATCAATTTGTGAAGCACCTGGGGTTCAAAGTGCTCACTATGCATCTAGATAAGTTCCTTAGGGGTCTAGTTTCCAAAATGGGGTCACTTGTGGGGAGCTCCAATGTTTAGGCACACAGGGACTCTCCAAATGCGACATGGCAACCGCTAAATATTCCAGCATATTTTCCATTCAAAAAGTCAAATGGCGCTCCTTCCCTTCTGAGCCCTGCCGTGCGCCCAAACAGTGGTTTATGACCACATATGAGGTATCTGTGTACTCAGGAGAAATTGCCCAACAAATTTTAGGATCCAATTTATACTGTTGCCCATGTGAAAATGAAAAAAACTGAGGCTAAAAGAAAATTTTTGTGAAAAAAAGTACTTTCTTTTTTTTACGGATCAATTTGTGAAGCAACTGGGGGTTCAAAGTGCTCACTATGCATCTAGATAAGTTCCTTAGGGGGTCTAGTTTCCAAAATGGGGTCACTTGTGGGGAGCTCCAATGTTTAGGCACACAGGGACTCTCCAAATGCGACATGGCAACTGCTAAATATTCCAGCATATTTTCTATTCAAAAAGTCAAATGGCGCTCCTTCCCTTCTGAGCCCTGCCGTGCGCCCATAACAGTGGTTTATGACCACATATGAGGTATCTGTGTACTCAGGAGAAATTGCCCAACAAATTTTAGGATCCATTTTATACTGTGCCCATGTAAAAATGAAAAAAACTGAGGCTAAAAGAAAATTTTTGTGAAAAAAAAATGTCATTTTTTCTTTCAGATTCAATGTCTGTGAAGCACCTGGGGTTCAATGAATCATCATGCATTAGATTTATAGTTCCTTGAGGAGTTTATTCCAAAGGGGTCACTTGTGGGGAGCTCCAATGTTTAGGCACACAGGGACTCTCCAAATGTGACATGGCAACCGCTAAATATTCCAGCATATTTTCTATTCAAAAAGTCAAATGGCGCTCCTTCCCTTCTGAGCCCTGCTGTGCGCCCATACAGTGGTTTATGACCACATATGAGGTATCTGTGTACTCAGGAGAAATTGCCCAACAAATTTAGGATCCATTTTATCCTGATGCCCATGTAAAAATGAAAAAATTGATGCTAAAAGAAAATTTTTGTTGGAAAAATTAAAATGTCCATTTTTTTCCTTCCACGTTGCTTTAGTTCCTGTGAAGCACCTGAAGGGTTAATAATCTTCTTGAATGTAGTTTTGAGTAGCTTGAGGGGTGCAGTTTTTATAAAGGTGTCACTTTTGGGTATTTTCTGCCATATAGACCCCTCAAAGTGACTTCAAATGTGAGGTGGTCCCTAAAAAAAAATGGTTTTGTAAATTTTGATGTAAAAAGGAGAAATCGCTGGTCAACTTTTAACCCTTATAACTTCCTAACAAAAAAAAATGTTGTTCCCAAAATTGTGCTGATGTAAAGTAGACATGTGGGAAATGTTATTTATTAACTATTTTGTGCCACATAACTCTCTGGTTTAACAGAATAAAAATTAAAAATTTGAAAATTACAAAATTTTCAGAATTTTTGCCAAATTTCCATTTTTTTCACAAATAAACGCAAAAATTATCGACCTTAATTTACCACTAACATGAAGCCCAATATGTCACGAAAAAACATTCTCAGAATCGCTAGGATCCGTTGAAGCGTTCCTGAGTTATTACCTCATAAAGGGACACTGGTCAGAATTGCAAAAAATGGCAAGGTCTTTAAGGTCAAAATAGGCTGGGTCATGAAGGGGTTAACGTTACAATTTGTACATTAGAAAAATACAAAAGTATCAAAGCATCAAAACATTTCCATAAATACTAGACAATATTCTTGTGGAGGACCCGCACCAAAAACCTCCCACGTGGGTCCTGGGTGGGCTGCAGGACTTCATTGCTGCAGACCTCACTCTAGGCCACACCATACGGGTTTTTCTTCAGAGGTAGTTCAAGGCTTTGTGTAAAACCAAGATAGTACACCGAAGTGCGAACTATTTACAATACAAGTTCTTGGGCTGGCACAGTCCACAGCCAGTCCATGCATAATCAAAGACACATATATATATATTTCAAGTATTCACATTATACTTTAACTCTTATTAAAGTGCGAAAATCTTCTTTTATAACATCTTTATCAAACTTTATACAATTTGTCAGTAACAGTAAACCCTGTCTGGGTCTTGCTAACTAATTTACTAGGACTACTCTTGATAACGAATAGGTAATCTTCCTTTAGTGATACGTTCTGACCTACGTGGGGTAGCGTCAGGTATAGTAGTCTCTAGCCTATCTGTTCTGCGTAACGGCAAACTATAGATACGACTCCACCTCTCTAGGGACCTGGCAAGCATGCTAGCGACTGGGCGATGCGGTACTGCTTCACCAGGGGATTCCACTTCTTGTGGTGCTGCTTCTTGTGGTTCCGCTTCTTGGGGTTCTGCCGGAACAGGTACCTCTGGAACTGGCTCTACTGGCACGATTGGTATGACTGGATGTAGAGACTCTTCTTGCGGTTGATAAAACTGCAGCACAGGAATAATTACAGCGTCTCCTAATCTGGGCCAATCTGCAGGTAAATCTCCCAAATCCGTATGTATGACCGCTTCATCACTCTCTTCCTGATTGACAACAGGGTTTTCTTCACGGAGCTTTAATGGGCCCGGACACAACTTTAAATGATCTCTAGACACAGTTGCCGTCGTTTTTCCTCCATCCTTGCTAATGGTACAGATCTTTCTGTTATCAAATTTGGAATTTTGCACGACATATGGCTCTTGTTCCCACTGATTATCCAACTTGTGCATTCTTCTTTTCCTTTTGAGCACCATTTCTCCAGGCATAAAAGGCTTAGCGGGAGCATTTTTGTTATAGTTCTTCTCTTGCTTTTCCCTTACTTTGTTGAGACTATCCTCCACGCAGGCTTGCACTCTCCTGTACTGTTCCTGTCGATTCATGTCCCAATCTTCAGCAGTGTCATCAGCCTCTGGTTCTACCACACCAAGTTCCAAATCCATTGGCAGTCTTCCTGGTCTTGCTCTCATAAGGTAGGCTGGAGTGCAGTTGGTGGAACTTACGGGTATGTGGTTGTACAAGTCGACCAGGTCAGGTAACAAGTCTGGCCACCGATTTCTTTCTTCCAGTGGTACAGATTTCAGTAAATCAATGACAATGTGATTCATCTTTTCACAAAGGCCATTGGTCTGAGGGTGATACGGTGTTGTTCTGATCTTCTTACACCCATACAAGTGACAGAATTCCCTAAACAGTTCAGCTTCAAATGCAGGACCTTGATCGGTCAGCACCTGCTCCGGATATCCGTGTGGTCTGCAGAAACTTGCTTGGAAGGTCTTTGCTGCCGTCTCTGCTGTCTGATCTTTGACAGGGGCGACCACCAGAAATTTGGAGTAGTGATCCACCATGGTCAGGGCATATGAGTATCCTGACCTGCTTGGGGACAACTTGACGTGATCCAATGCCACGATCTCCAAGGGACGAGTCGTCCGGATAGGCTGCAGGGGTGCCTTCTGACTACAGTAGTCTTTTCGTCTGAGGCCACAGGGTCCACAGTTCTGGCACCACTTCTCGATGGAGCTGCGCATCCCTACCCAGTAGAACCGACACCTCAGCAGGGTCTCCAGCTTTTTCCAGCCAAAGTGTCCCGCTTGATCGTGGTAGGCTTCTAACACCATTTGGATGTCTGCTCTGGGGACCACTATCTGCCAAACCATCTCATGGGTCCTTGGGTCGACTTATCTCCTGCACAACTTCTCACGGTAGATGAACAACCGGCTTCTCTCATTCCACAGGAGCTTTGCTGGTATAGGTGCATCTTTCTCCAAGGAGGAACCTTCCTGTCTTATCAGCTCCTTGACACGGCTGACCACTGGATCGCTGTCCTGAGTTTCCTTCCAGCTGTGATGAGGTAAAGGGTTCAACATCTCACCACACTGCTTTCTGTAGACTCGTTGCTCTTGGACCATCCCATTTCGGTGGAACGCAGGTAGCTCGATTTCTTCCAGATCATCTGATTCTTCCTCCGTGTCGGATTCATGCGGCATTCTGGACAAGGCGTCCGCGTTAGCATTTTTACGGCCCGCCCTGTACTTGATGGTAAATTGATAGTTTGACAGCCGAGCCATCCAACGTTGCTCCATGGCTCCCAGCTTGGCTGTTTCAAGGTGCGTCAAGGGGTTGTTGTCTGTGTACGCAGTGAACTTGTTGGAGGCAAGGTAATGTTTGAATCTTTCTGTAATGGCCCAGACCAGCGCCAGGAACTCCAGCTTGAAGCTGCTATAGTTTTCCGGGTTCCTCTCAGTTGGCCTGAGCTTTCTGCTTGCATACGCGATGACTTTTTCTTGGCCATTCTGCTTCTGACTGAGGACCGCTCCCAATCCCTCGTTACTGGCATCGGTGTACAGCAGGAACGGTTGGCTGTGATCTGGGTAGGCTAAGATTTCATCGCCTGTCAGAATCTCTTCCATCTCTTTGAATGCCTCAGCTTGTTCTTTACCCCAATTGAATGGAGGGTTTCTGCTCTTGAGAGGTTGTCCTACCAGGAGGTCCTGCAAAGGCGCCGCTTTCTTGGTGTAATCTTTTACAAACCTCCTGTAGTAACCTGTTAGTCCCAGGAACTGACGCACCTCCTTGAGATTCTTCGGCTCCGGCCATTTCTGGATGGCTGTGACCTTCTCGGGGTCCGGCGCTACTCCTTCGGAACTGACAATATGTCCCAAGTACTGTACCTTCCGTTTGAGCAGATGGCACTTTGAGGGCTTCAGTTTCATCCCATACTTGGACAGTGACTCGAATACCTCTGCCAGGTGCTTCAGATGATCCTCATATGTCTTGGAGTACACAATTACGTCGTCCAGGTACAGCAACACGGTTTCAAAGTTGAGATGTCCCAGGCAGCTCTCCATCACTCTCTGAAATGTTCCTGGGGCACTGCTGAGGCCAAACGGCATTCTGTCAAACTCACAGAGTCCCATTGGGGTGGTGAAAGCAGTTTTCTCCCGATCCTCCTCAGCCACAGCTACTTGCCAGTACCCACTAGTGAGGTCGAGGGTAGAAAAGTAGTTAGCCGTTTTCAAAGCAGCTAAGGATTCCTCAATGCGTGGTAATGGGTATGCATCTTTATGTGTTATGCGATTTACTTGTCTGTAATCTACACACATTCTCATGCTACCATCCTTTTTCTTAACTAGAACTAGAGGTGCTGCCCAGGGGCTACAACTATCCCTTATCACCCCGGCTTCCTTCATGTCACGCAACATTTCCTTAGCTTTCTGATAGTGTGCTGGAGGTATAGGCCTGTACCGCTCTTTGATGGGAGGATGACTGCCTGTAGGGATATGATGCTGTACTCCCTTAATTGTCCCAAAGTCAAGTGGGTGTTTGCTAAATACTTGTGCGTACTCTTGTACCACCCGTAGTACCCCCTGTTTCTGGTGGACGGAAGTGGTGTCTGTCCCTATATGAAGCTGCTGACACCAATCCGCTACCGGGGTTGCCGGATCATTATCCTCCGCTGGTTGGCGGGAGGCTAAGGACTCGGTTGTGAGGATAGAATTGTTATCTACGGCATGTAATTTAGCAACTGTGGCATAACGTGGTAAATTTACTTCATCGTCTCCCCAGTTGAGAAGTCGTACTGGTACTCTCCCATTTATTACTTCCACTACCCCCCTAGCAGTCAAGAGTGTAGGTCTGTGCTCTGAACGATGGGGCTCTACTACTGCTTGGTAGTTCTGTCCTCTCAGACCTATGGCTGCTCTACACCATATTAACATTTCACTCATTGGGGGTATTACAATGGGATTCGGGTCCGTGACCCGTATATTACCAATTTCACCATCTGTAAGCTTCGCTTGCTGCTGGCACATCAGGGCCCGGATCTCCCTCTGGATCACTCCCTTTTGCTTTGGCTTGGCAACTTCAGCGAGCTGTTGGAGCAAAAACACAACTTCTCCCAGACAGTTACTGATAATGTTAGTACCCAAAACCACATTTAAGCCGTTTTCCTCATTTACAGTCTTTACTACTAGAAGTCCCTGATCCTCCAACTCCACTCTGCCCACCTTTACGTTCACGTTTTTGGCTCCGAGTACTTCAACAGGGAGACCATTAGTGGCGTACACTGTAAAGTCAGGGCTCGGGGGCTGGAGACTGTCCATGGACCAAAATTTATTATAAAGGACATCAGGTATGATGGTCACCTGAGATCCAGTGTCCAGCAGTGAAGGGATTGCAATCCCGTCCAGAATGATGGACAGGTAGGGTCTTCCTCCCACAAACCTGCGGTTCCAGTCTAAGGGGCCTGATGAGTCTACTCCTGGGTGTTGGCCCTCGGACCCAGGATCGGCTCGTTTAAAGGACATTGCTGAGCCATATGACCTTTTGGTTGCAGCGGTAGCAGATGATCTCTCGGCGAGGATGGTGCTGATCAGGAGTCGCTCCTGGGGGTGGCGTGGTCCTCCTCCGGTGAGGCGACGTCCTCCATTTCCTCCGGTTCATCCAAGGGACATCCTCTGGACAGTCGGCTAGTAGGATCTTTCCTCCTTCTTCTTTCCGCAGTTGCAGGGCATTCATTACAGTGGCCAGGTTTTTAGTCAGCTGGCGCACTTCTGAGCGCAGACATTCCAACTCACTAGGGGGCGCCACCTGCGTTTTGGCTTCTGCCACCTGCGGGGAAAAGGTGGATACTGCCGGCTTTAGAGTGGCTTCACCCGGGTGATACTGAGTTGCCACCTCAGGCTTTTCCAAGGGTCGCAGTCCTTTTATTGCGATGTCCTTTAGGGCATCAAAGGTGGCATCAGGATGATCCAAGGACCACCAGTTTACAGTCCTGCCTTCCGCTGGAGACCTCAGTCCCCGTACAAATTGTTCTTTCAACATTTTGCTTTCATCAATGGCACTTGTAGGGTTAGCCTGTTTGAGAGCTCGCAGGGCCCCCTGTAGTCGGCAGGCGTAGTCCCTAATACTGTCACCTGGTCTCTGGGAGCACTGATAAAATGCCATCCGGAGATCCGTTTCTGTGCGGTCCTCAAAGATGGCCTGTAGCTTTAAGAGAATCGCAGGTACCGACTCCTGGTCTGCAGTGGTCCAAGTCTCTACTTCTCTCTCAGCCGCACCAGCTAACTGTCCTATTACCACTGCAGCTTTTTGCTTCTCAGTCATTGAGTTCATGTCCAGAATACTACATATTTTCCTTTAAACCCTGGCAGGGTGTCGGGCTCGCCGCTGTACTGAGGGAGCCACTTCGCTCCAGGCATGTATGGGAGCGTTAGCGGCATGAGTGGGACCACAGGACCAGGTGAGGGGCCTGCACCTCCATCCTGCACTACAACGCCAAGCGGTGGGCTATTGGGGCCACCGGCTGGGGCCGCTCTGTCTGCCGGTTGCTGCGACATGTTGGTGCCCCCTGTTCAATCGGAGCCTACCTTTTTTTCAAAGGCTGCAGCGCCGCAGGCACAGCGGTGGAGACAGGACCTTTGTCGCTGGCGCTCTGATGTCAGAGCGTTCACTTCCGCTCTCACAGGACCTGCCGCCGCGTCAGAGTTGGGGGCGTGTCCAGGCAACAGCGCGCTCTTTCAGGTACGCCCCCCTTCTTCACCAGCGCCTTAGGGCGCGAATATGGCGGCAAAAATGGCGGTAAAATGGCGCCAAATACAGCAAACAGTCTTTTTCTCAAAACAGTTCAATAGGCACACAGGACTCACAATTGCAAGTTTCGCATCCTGTTCGTGACGCCAGAAAGATGACTCGCACCACATTGGTGTGTGGATACCAGGGCTATGGGGTACTCGGCACCGAGCCCATTGATTTCTATGGGAGATGTCACTGGTAGCGGTGGCTCGGTCCGTGGCCCTGGTGGTCATGCAATGGGGGATATTTACAGGGGATAGTAGATAGTTGTTCGTGACGCCACCTGTGGTTTCTGATCTGTTTGACCAGCGCTGCAGGGTAGATCTCTGAGGGGATGTTATGGCAGCTAGGTGTTAGGTCCCCCACAGGTGGGACTGGTCCCTCAAAGTCTATGGTGGTGATGCTGGGTGCAATCAATAAAGCAGTCTCACACAAGGCAATCTCTTTCCATACCTTTACTTGCAGATGTTTCAGGCAGGTCCCGGGGAGCTGGTCGGGGTGGAGAATGCACATTCGGATAACCGCTGAGCAGGTTAGAGGCCTCCTTTACTTCATATGTATCTGAGTCCAAACTTGCTTGAAGCGAAGTTAACTCTGCAATCTCCAGCTTACTCAATAGCTGCAACGCCCGGCCGACATTGTGGTGGAGCCTTCTATGTCTCTGATTATCAGATGTTGAGAGAACTAAGTCCCTACTTTTGTAGCGTCCCACTCAAGGTCCTTGTTCTCCCTGACTCCGTTTACGTATCGGCGCTTAGGGCTGCTCTCTGCGACCTGTAGTCCAGATAGCCTCCGGTTATCTTGTTACTAGGCGTGAAGCACTAGCAACGCTTCGGACCCCGGTGTCCGATGAATTAGTGCAGGTAATCCAATACCTGAAGCACTTCTCTCTGTCTTCTCCACTGTGCCCTTCGCCCTGCTCTCGCTCTTAACATAAGCACTTGTAGCTTTGATGGAAATGTCAGCTTTCTACAGAGCTCACTGAACAGCTCTCAGTATCTTCCAAGTCCAGACTGAACTGACACTGAACTGCACTGTCCTAAGACAGGAAACAGACTGATCTGAGCTCTTCTCAGACAGGAAAACTATCTGGGGGATGACTCACTCCTGAGTCTCCCAAGGCTGGAATCTCTGACTGAACACTGACTGCTACGTGTCACTACCTCTTATACCCCTAGTGGGTGTGTTTGAAAGTGTGAGTGACATGAATGGATATCAAGCTTTTCGATTACCTTCCTGTGCAGTCTCATGGATTAGGTGTGCCTGACATAGCTGGGCCACACAATACAAACAACAAAGCACAAGATTAGCCCTTACAAGTACTGTTAATATCATGGTTCAGCATCAGTATCAACACTACAGGACTCTGATTTGTTATACTGTGCACACACAGGCTTGTACAACCACTCTCTTCCTCCAATAAGAACTGTCCCTGAGTTATGCACTGGCGTCAGTGTGCTGAGCATGGCGGCACCTGTTCTTTTATAACCCCTGATTATATAATATGGCCAGCCAATCACAGTAATGCCACTACCGAGATGGCTACGGCTTTACAGTGACTGGCAGGCAATCCCCTGCATGTTAATTGGCTGTGTAACAGACACCAAACATGCGGAGTGGGGAATTCAACCTTCAGATCCAAGCAACGGCTAATGCTCACCGAGTAATTCCAAGCGCCCAGATACTCAAGTGACATCCGAGTATCACCGAGCACGTTCGCTCATCCCTAGTAATTATCCTTTCTCATTTAATTATATGGCTGTTATGTTTTTGTGCAGTTTGTCAATAACATCTGTAGCGTCCCCCAGTTATTTTTGATGGTCAACAAAACACGATTTTCTAGTAATTTATTTTTCACACTCTACTGTAGGTATGATAATGGTTTCTCTGTGTGTGGGATTTTTGATGTTTAAAGGGGATGTCCACTACTTGGACAAACCCTTCTCACCGGAAAAGGAAAGAGCGATCCAACTTCTCCTCTACAAATCCAAGACATGTTTAAAATGATGAATTCTTTATTTTTTCCAAGTTAAAATATAGGTCATATCAAAAAGTCTTTTTTTTTTCTTTCTTGGTTGATACCTGTAGTAAAAATGTATTTAAAGATCATAGGGAACATAGGGAAAAGACTAATAGAATACCAAATGCGTTTAGAAACCAAGTGCGTTCTTAAACTTGGTTCAGTCTCCACTTTCGGACATATCAAACAACAGTAAGTCAGAGAGCAGCGGTGGCCCTAGCTTCCTGTTGATGTTCAATACATTAGAAGGCAGGAACAGTGAAGCCAGCGCTGATTTTGTAACAGCCTCACATGAAACCGGGGAACGTGTGTGCCAAGACCACTGGAACAAAACTGGCACGGAAAGCGAGTATGAATATTTTTATTTGAAATAGGCCAAACATGAAGAATGACAAGGGGTTGTCCTAGCAAGGGACAACCCTTTAAGAAATACATTTTTTGTTAAAACATTTCCAAAATTCTCAACAGGAAAAAGGCTTCACCCCCTTTGTAAATGTTCTGATGTTAAAGAGTTGATTTTAGTGTAAAACATTTCTCTCCTGTGTGAATTCTTTGGTGGCTAAGAAGATATGATTTCCTTACAAAACATTTCCCACATTCCATACATGAAAAAGGCTTCTCCCCTGTGTGAGTACTTTGGTGGCTAAGAAGATATGATTTCCTTACAAAACATTTTCCACATTCCAAACATGAAAAAGGCTTCTCCCCTGTGTGAGTACTTTGGTGGTAAGAAGATAGATTTCCTTACAAAACATTTCCACATTCCAACATGAAAAGCTTCTCCCCTGTGTGAGTTCTTGTGTAAACAAGATTCCTTTAAGTTAACATTTCCCACATTCTGAACAGGAAAAAGGCTTCTCCCCTGTGTGGCTTCTCTGGTTCCTATCCAAATCTGATTTCTTTACAAGACATTTCCCAGATTCTGAACAGGAAAACGTTTTCTCCTCTGTGTGGGTTATTTGGTGAGTAACAAGATTTGATTTGTGGTAAAAACATTTCCCACATTCTAAACATGAAAAAGGTTTCTCACCTGTGTGGGTTCTTTGGTGTATAACAAGATTAAGTTTAAAACATTTCCCACATTCTGGACAGGAAAAAGGTTTATCGCCTGAGTGGGTTCTCTGGTGCCTATGCAAATCTGATTTCTCGTTAAAACATTTCTCACATTCTGAACATGAAAAACGTTTCTCCGCTGTGTGGGTTCTTTGGTGTCTAACAAGATTGCATTTCTGTTTAAAACATTTCCCACATTCTGAACAGGAAAAAAGGTTCTCCCCTGTGTGAGTTCTCTGGTGCTTAACCAACGCTGTTATATCTGGAGTAATTGTAATAATTTCAAATGTATCCAGTGGGCTCTCAAAATCCTCTGATTTAAAAATTGAAGATGTCAGCTGTCCCTCTGATCTCCTGGTACAGTCATCTGCCAAGATATAAACTAATTATCATTTTTGAATAAAATATCATTGAATGTCATTTAACATTTTTACTTAAACTGTCTGTAAAAATTGCAAGTTATGTAAAAATGTTGCATTTTTCACCAAGACAATGACAGTTCACAGTCTAATAGAAAATCTCAGAGGAGGAAACAGTGGAGCATGGTGTTCAACTGTTTGTTCATTCTGCTTCCCTAATATGGAATAAAAAGCCACAAAGAAACGTTATATTGACGAACATAATACCAATAAAAACTTCTATTCATCAAACAAAAAACAAGTCACAAATCAGGTCTATCATCTGTCAGTGGAAAAACAGAGGTTTCCACATTATTAGTGGCTCAAAGGCTCTTGAAAAGTAACATGGCTTCCATTAACCAATCCAGCAATAACCACTCTCCCAAAGTCAAATTTCCCCTTCGCTTCTGAGCCTTTCAGTGTGCCCAAACCACATGTATTTGGCATTACTATAGTGAGAAGAACCCACTTAATTTACGGCATGTGTGTCTCCTGGAGAACAATCAGGGCACTATGTGTTGGGTAATAAAATGGCACATTTGCAATTTTTTTCTCCCACATCCACTGTGTGCTAATTTCCAGATAGTGCCTGTAGATGCAAAAATAGTCACTACTCCAATATATTAGTTCTCTGAGGGTTATAATTTCCAAAATGGAGTCATTTTATGGGGATTTCTACAGCTGATTTTCTGAAATTTTGTCATATTAGGGCTTCTGCGGATGGTGTGTCACATCTCTTCTGGGATCTGCTCCTATGATGTCACCAGGCATGTCCTTATTCATATGGCAGGAGGCGCTGGTAATGGAGTAGACGTTAGAACCATAAACTCTGGACGACATAGGTTCGATTCAGCCACCAAGCTTAGGGTGCCTGGGACAAGTATTACCATCCAGTCTGCCAGTATGGGTGTATGTGCTGTCCAGCTGAAGTAATCTGCTCCCTGATTAAACTAATTGGATGGCACCATATTCTACGAAAGCTTGAAGCATACTGAAGGAAGTTGCCAAATAAAGCCTTGTTCTACTCTGGTTCAGTCCTCTATGCTCAGCTCACGTCTTGTGTATTTGTTTCCTGTTGTGATCCCGGCTTGTTTGCTGACTACTCTTACGTCTTCTGATTTAGTATTTCTCTGCCTTACTGGTTCTGACCCGGCTACCTGACTATTGTTCTTCCCATGTCACACCACCGAACAGCAGGCAACACTCTGGCCTAATCTTAGGGGTCTCTGTGTAAGTCCAGATCCATGTAGAGGTGTTAAAGGGTGATGACTGTTATGTTTCGGTAACTGAGGAGAAATAGCAAAAAATAGCAAAAGCGGTAATACACCAGAGAGGCTGGAACCTATTGGATTGCAGTAACCTGAACTAACCACACAACTAGAAGTAGCCGTGGAGCGTTCTTACGGTGATCCTAGACGCCTCTTCACAGCCTGAGAGATAACTACACCTAAAGGCAGAAAAATGAAAGCTATCTGCCCCGTAGCAGATCCCCAAAGAAAATAGGAAGCCCCCAAACATGTAATGGCGGTTAGACAAGAAGAAAGCACGGACACAGACAGAAAATAGAATGAGCAAACGCTGGGGCACAATCTGTCTAGACAGAAAAGTACAGGAAAGAATTCTGACTGCAATCCAACAAAACCCTAACAAAAATACCAACACTTCTGATTGCCAAAAAACCTGAGATCACACGATCTCATCCACCTAAATCAGATCTCTGGTGTAACAAAACGCTATTCAGCAAATAAAAAGTAACAAAGGAGCAAAGCAAAAGTGCAGACACAAACGGAGCACAATTGCAGCGCCAGACCCCCAAAAGGGGACAGGCTGCAGTCCTCTGCAAGCAGCAAACCAGCAGAGAAAATCAAACAGAGGAAAAAAAAAACAGCAAACACTTATCTGAAGGAGAGCAGGAAACTAGCAGTGCTTCAAGCAAGACCAGAAGGAACAATTGATAACCGGCAAGGCTGCTGGGAACTCAGGCCACTTATATCCTACCATTTAGCGCCAGCTGAAGGCCATTCAGTAATCAGTTCATTACCCTCAGCAACCACCGGAGGGAGCCCCAGCTCAGAAGCCGCCTCCAGCATATTCACAACAGATGACCAAGACAATCCCTGGGATCAGGAAAATGGAGCAGCTAGCTCCAAGCCTGTTCGTGGTGGCCATCTTTTGAGCTGCCAGGTGGCCACAAACACTGCTCCTAATACATTGTGTCTGCAAGCTATTCCAGTAAGATCTGGATTCAAATAGCTAAATGGCGCTCCTTCCCTTCTCAACCCTGAAATGTGCCCAGACAGTAATGTACAACCATATATAGGGTATTGTCAGATACAAGAGAAGTTGTAAAATAATTTGTGAGCTCCATCTGCTTGCTATTACCCTTTGTGAAAATGAAAAAATTGGGGCTTGTATTTTGTGAAGAATTCTAAAGTTATCACCACATAAAGTGACACACGTCAGATTTGAAAAATGGGGACTGATTAGGAACACAAATCTGGCTGCAGGAACTAGTTATCAGAGTTTTTGAGAGCTAACTACTGTAGTCAAAAACTGTGACTATACACAATAATACATCTACTGAAATAATCAAACTCAAAAGTAAAAAATGAGTAACTAGTGGTGAAACCTCTCTGGAGTAGTTACAGTATGGGGCTTGGTGGTTTTTGGCAATCTAATTTTTGTAAGGGCCAATATTTTCTGTCAGGTGAGTTTAAAGAAGAAATATTAGATAGTCAAAGATAATAGTAGAGAAAGTCTTAGTGCTCCCCATTTCATTAGAGATTGTCCAGTAATCTGAATTCTTTAGGATTGAAAACATAATGTAATTTATGAGGTGGAGTGAATCCATGAAACCAGGGCTGGAGCCAACACATCTCCTGCAGGCGTGAATGAATGTATATTACAGCCAACAGCCATGCACAGCTTAGAGATGTATCATGGGACAAGTGTAATTTTTTTTAATGTTGTTTATCATAATCCTCGTTGAAGTTAGTCGGTTTTAAATAAATTGAAAAGTCAGGATAAAGGGAAACTCTGCTGTTATTGTACAGAAATTCACACTTGGCCTCACTGCACATTTTCTGTTGTCGTTCATAAAAGGGAAGTTTGGCCAGAAAGACTGGACCTGGTCTTGTAGGGACCATATGAGACATTCAGCAGCACAGAAGGAGAGAGAAGATTCATCCGATAAGATCTCAGGGATCTAGGAAGCCAACAGCATCATTACCTCCGCTTTCTCTTACAGCCCATCATAATATTTCCTTCAAGTGATTTTCTGTCTTGTCAGCACATTCTACGTGCGCTGTCATTTGGCTTTATAGTTTACAGATCTGGGCAGGTAACGGTCAGCGTCTCCTAATCCCAGGGGGTAGGTGGATCCTCCAGGGTGTAAGTTCTATAGAAAAGGATTTAACAATTTCACAAAGTAATTTCAACATTTCTAAATGGAGCAGAATGTTGTGGTCTAGAGGCAAAATGGTGATCACACGACTGGGATACGACCGGAATAGACGATCGATAAAGCAGCCACAGATGGTGACTAGGAAGAATCTGTGACTTCTCTGCATTTATTGGTCACTACTAGAGAGGAGCGAATTTGTTCGGAAAACGATCGCCAAACATAAATTCGGCATGAAAGTGGCACATTCGGATTTGTGATCGGAAACCCAAACAAAATTTTGTAAAATCAGTAACATTCGGTAAAAGTGCGGGAAAATATTTGCATTGCCACAAAAATATTTTCAGCACTTTAGCAACAATAATGGTGGTGTATCTTGAGTGTTTGGCACGTGTTTGATTAGGGGAGAGGGTTTGCAGAGCTCAGAGGCGCGGCGTCCCTGCAAGCACAGCAGTCTTTTTTTTTCTTCTTCCTAACTTTATGTGTGCACATTGCGGCTAGCCAACAAGTGCGCAGGAAACACCCACAATGTCCTGACACTACGGCTTGTGTCATTGGCGGCTCAAATCACATGTCCCTCTCCATATAAATAGTGGACATCTTGTTTTAGCGCCATTCTGACACTAACAGTGAAGAGAGGCTGCTCCTGACGCTGCCACTGATAACAGCAAGATTTCCGCTAGTTAGTTAGGCGGTTGTATATCAGTCAGATAGTGGAGCTAGATAGTGTCCAGTGTGGCTGTAAAATTAACCTTCCGGAATTTTTTTTTTTTGGGGGGGCATTACTGAGGTTCACAGACAAAGCTAGCAGGGCACATACCCTACAAGTGTGTTGTGCATGGAGCACAATAAAAGCAGTGCACAAGTAAAGCATTCTAAATAATATTTTTAATAGCTAAATGTGAATAAGCCTGCTGTATCCCACATTTTAGCTAGTTAGCTAGGTGGTGGCATATCAGTCAAATACTGTAGGTAGCTACTGTCCACTATGGCTGTTAAATTTACCTTCCAGCACTTTTTTTTCTTTTTTGGCCATACTGAGGTGCACGAAGAAAGCCAGCAGGGCATGTTTTGTGCACTGCTTCTATTGTGATCCATGCACGAGTATAGCATTCTAATTCACATGTAGCTAGTGAAAAAATACTAAACAGCCTGCTGTGTCCCACCTTGTAATTTAGTGCTATGGTTATATAAAACTGTCTGCAGACCTAAGGCGCATTAAAAAAAAATTATTTTTTTCTGTTGTTAAATGTGAAACAGCCTGCTGTATCCCATGTTGTCATTTTGTGGCGGTGATATGAAGCTGTCTGAAGACCTAAAGCACATAATAAAAATATTATAATTTTTCCGTTGCAAAAAGTTAGACAACCCGCCGTATGACACTTTGTCATTTGTTTGGTTTGAAATTAAGCTATAGAGGCCTGATCCAGGGCCACAAATTCTTCTGTTATTAATGTCATACAATAAGGGACATGACTTTAAAAATTGTTTGCAGCATAACTTCTTTGTCATACAGGCCTCATCCACACTCAAACAATTCTTTTTTTGTGACTAACATGATACAGCATGCCATATTTCAACTTTGAATTTACTGTTGCTGAAATTCAGCTGTATGCAGTGGTGGTGCAGAGTTCAAAATATAATTTTTTGTTGCTAATACTATGCTCCTACCACACTATCTGAGCAACAAGACTGGGAAAAAGCGAGGCCGTGGTGGAAGGGGAATTAAGCTTGGTGTTCAAGGTGTACGTGGGGTAGGTGGTAATGTTTGTGAAAGCACTAGTGAAGCAACGTCATGTCATATGCAAAGGCAACTGACAACTTATGTTACTGGACATTCTACACCACTACCTTTCTTTGGCAGATGCACAACGGTACGCCTTGTCGATCATGCCCAGAAAGAGCATGTACTCGACTGGATGGCAAGTGCTGCTTTAAGTGGCCTCTCCTCCTCTTCCTCCACCTCAACATCACACCCAGTACAGTCCACAGAGGTGGAACCAAAATTCCCCTTGCTTCCCCCCGCATCCCAACTATCCAACCCTTCAACTGACTGTACAGAACCACAGATGGATGAATCTGAAGAGCTGTTCACACATTCTATGCCATGTTTATCAGAAGTGTACTCAAAAGCTTCGCAGAGTCAATAAGAGGAAATCTGCACCGATGCCCAACATTTTTTTAGCTTGGATCCAGGGCAGGATAAAGTAGGGTGTGAACAGCTTCCTGACTTTCGACATCAGACGATAACCCCTGGGGGGAGGTGATCCTGATGAGACTTAGATATCTGAGGCTCACGCGGACTGTACTGTGCTGTCAGGGCAAGAAGAGGAGGAGGGTGACTCCAATGGCAAGGAATGTGATATCACTGTCATGGGTGTATCGCCACGAAGATCGTCGCGATTGCACATTCTGACTTCTCGCAGCTGAGTTGCTGTTTCTTTGTGTTTGGTAGTGAGGGAGTTAATTTTACCTAGCTCTTTGCTAAGACTAGGTCCAGCCTCGCCCGGCTGCTTTTGATTATGCACTAATTAGCTTCCTTTATATACCTGCCAGTCTGCTTTTTAGATGCCGGTGAAAGCTTACATGCAGACCAGCAGTTTGGATCAGGTCATGAGAAGACTTAAGTTAAGAGTTCCTTTGTGGTTTCTCCTCTCCTCGATTATAGTTTATCTCCTAGACCTTTTGTGTTCCCTCTGTGTTTAAGTGTTGTATGCAAGACAGTGTTTGCTTTGTCCCTGTCTGTCTCGTTTGTCTGTACTGTTTGTTAAGCAGTAACCTGCCTATTCCCTGTGTGGTAATCAGGGTCCTTCTGAGGACTAGATTACAGTGGTCAGGGATTTATAGGAGACAGGGTTACGTTGGCGGCCTGGACCTCTGTACCATTAACAGTACCTCCAGGTTGAGGGACTAGTCAGGTCCCCAGGCTAGGGTCAGCATAGACCCCGGTCACCTGCAGCCTGAGTACAGCATTATACATCTTCAGGATTCACCCACAGTACAACGGATATTATGTCAGGTAATACTATACTTTATGTACATGTTGAGATTTCCTATTTATGTGTTATATTACATGTTGTTCCTCTTAGTATTGATTACTGACATCATATGTGTATCTGTGATACAGCGTGACAATCACAGAGGATGATGATGAGGTGTTAGATTCCAGTTGGCGTGAACATAGAGGCACATAGCTGAGTAGGTCATCTGAGGAGGAAGATGATGAGGTTACATTGCACCGTCTGTCGCAGACACATAGTGAGGCAGCCACGACGAAAGATGCATCTTCAGCCACAACTATGCCTCTGACCAGCAGCGTCCGCGGGTCTACAGCTCGCAGGAGTGGCAAGGGTTGCCTAGCCTGGACCTTTTTGGACACTGCAAAGGATGAACCAACTCATATAATTTGCCAACATTGTAGTAGCAATAATTTGACTACTACATGTATGCACCTTCACATGCGCCGTCAATATGCTTTACTGTGGGAATCCCATTGCACACAAATGTGGACCAGCGGACCTCAACAACCATCAGCCGCCCCATCAATTGTATCTGCTGCTTGTTCCTCCTCTGTTACCAGGCCAACTATTGAGATGCAGGTCGACCGCAGAACCTCGGATTCTTTATCTGCTCCAGTCACGCTGACTGAGAGGCCGCCTTCAGCTGTACTGGAATTGGACATGCCTGCTGTTTTTGACCGATCTCAGAGAACGATCACACCACAAGTTTCTCCATCCACAGTAACATCTTTGCCTGCACCTCTCACGGTCCAGCAGTTTTTCCGGTTCACCATACTTCGACCTCCCACAGCACTTCAGCCAGCCCACGGTTCTGCAGTTGTGGTCATGTAAAAGATTGTTTCCTCCTACACATGACAAAGCTAAGAGGTTGAACTCCACCACCTCCAATTTGTTGGCCACGGACATGCTGCCTTTCTGCATGGTAGATACAGACGTTTTACGAAAGCTGATGGCCGTCGCAGCTCCCCAGTACCAATTATCCAGTCACCATTACTGTTCTAAGAAAGCTGTGCCTGCACTACACCAGCATGTCGCAGACAACACCACCGGTTCCTTGACAAAATTTCTGTCTGCCAGTGTGCATTTCACCACAGACACTTGGACGAATAAGCATGGCCAAGGGAGTTATATCTCGCTGGCTGGGCACTGAGTGCCTCTGGTGGCTGTGGGGACAAGTGCTGCTTCACAAGTCTTGGAATCCCCAGGGCTTGCAGGACAAACTTCTACATTTAACACTTCCTCCACTACTTCTGCCTCCTCTATCTCTTAAAGGGCCTCCACCTGCACCCTCAACTTCTGCCTTCACGAGACACGCGTTCCAACAGTGCAAAGCAAACCCCCACCACCTCTGTACTGAGCAGCCAGGGCTCACAGTAATCAGGCAGTCTTAAAATTGATATGCCTTGGATAATCATAGTCATACAGCTGAAGAGTTGTGGACAGCTCTCCAGGCTGAGTTTGATTAATGGCTGTCTCCTCTGAACCTGTATCCAGGGACGGCAGTGACCGATAACGAACCTGGTGGCGGCCCTACAGCCAGGTAAGCTTACACACATGCCTTGCGTGGCTCACATCCTCAATCTGGTGGTACAGCGTTTTCTCAGCCACTATCCTGGCGTGGGTGGCGTCTTCAGAGAGCACTTAAGCTGTGAGCTCATTTCTGCCGTTCGCACTCTTCTGCTCATCGACTTGCATCGATACAGAGGTCTTTGACCATGCCAGTTAACAGGTTGATATGCGATGTGCCGACATGGTGGAATTCCACTCTGCGCGTTGCAGCAACTGTGGCAGCAGCAACAAGCCCTGACGCAGTATGTCATGTCGTGTAGCCTGGGCCAACGCAGTACGGACGTGGTGCATATCACATTTACAGAGTGGGCACAGATTAAGGACCTCTGCTCCCTTCTACAGTTTTGAAATGGCTACTAAGATGGTTAGCGCTGACGACGCCGTCATCAGCATCACTATTCCAGTTATCTGTATGCTGGAGCAGACTTTGAATAGCCTGCGGGAGGAGATGGTGGTCCAGAAAAAGAGGAGGAAGCAGAGGAGGATGTGGAAGGGATAACATTGTCTCTAAGTTCAAGACTGTCGTCACACAGGTGGGTGCCAAGGGAGGGTGGATTACTGTGATCAAAGGAGGGCTGGTGATAACAGACAAACTGTTATCGAAGGTGCAAGATTCGAGGAACAAATGGAGGAGGAAGAGGTGATGGGCGAGCAACTGTTGGATGAAGAGGATAATCCTCTCTTCTCTGTTGTTCGTGGTTGGCAGAAGGGGATGGAGGAATTGGGCCTCATTGTTACCCAGCCACCAACACAGCATGGGCTTGGACCTGATGGTAGGGCCCGACATATGAGTGCTTTCTTGCTGCACTATCTGCAACATGATCCCTGTATAGTTATGATTACAAATAGTGATGACTACTGGGTTGCCACTTTATTAGATCCACTTTATAAAACCAAATTTTGCCACATGATTAGTGCCCTAGAAAGGGACACGCGTATGCTGGAGTATCAAAACACGCTTTTATACAACCTTAAGAGAGCTTTTCCCCAAGACAGCAGTGAAGCACACAGTTCGCATCGCAGCTGTAGACTTCCAACCTCCGGCATGTCAATTCATCAACGCCAAAACATTAGCCGCAGCAGCAGTGGTGGAAGAGGGAAAAAGCAATTTCTGTGAGTCCTTAGACAATTTATTTTACACCAACACGTGCACGAGCACAACAGAGTCCAAGTCTTACACGTGGTGAGTGAATCGAGGATGGTGCAGGAGTATCTAGAACTAAATATCAATACCATCAGGGAGGGTTTGGACCCTTTCGCATTTTGGTCTTCCAAAATTGATGAGTGGCCTGAGCTCACCCACATGCCTTGGAAGGTTTTATCGTGCCCTGCAGCCAGTGTTCACTCAGAACGTGTCTTCAGCGCTGCTGGTGGAGTCCTGACAGATAAGCGCAGCCGGCTGTCCCCAGAAAGTGTAGACCGCCTAACTTTCATTAAGATGATCAAGTAATGGATCTCCAAGGACTTTTGCACCCCAATCACAGACTGTACAGACTAGGCGATATTGCATTTTTTTAGTGTGATGCATTAATGTCACGTAACTGCACTCTGGGTTGATCCATGCTATACTATTTCTACTGTGGTAAAATTGATGCCAGTTCTGTGGTGTAAGGCCCTCATTTCTTTAAATGTGAACACTCCTTGTAGGGTGTCCATCTGCTGCATTGGGTGTAGTGAAAGACCTGTCGGTCCCTATTAGACTATTTCTTCTGTGGTGAAATTGATGTCACTTTGGTGGTGTCTGCCAATAATTTTTGGAAATGTGAACACTCCTAGTTGGGTCTCATTCATGCGTGTTGCCTGTAGCAGTCGGCCTCCACTTCTTTGGACTCAACTACCCATGTTACTATTCTTAAATTTTTCTGACAATGGTAGTCTACAAAACTGATATTTTTGCCACCTGAGTGTGGCTCAGCATGAAAGCAGGTGGAGGTGTTGCATGTGGTATCAGGGCTCCCAGCAAAGGGGCCCTACACCGATCCCTCACCCACCTCACTTACTCTGACATTCAATTGAAAGCTGTAAATGCTGTCCCAGATCCCGATACATCATGCCTGGCTGATTGCCGCAGCTCCATGCTGCAATTAGTACTGTGGGTGAATTGAGGCCACTTACCTGGTTTCTGTCCGTCTTTTGACGTGCTTAGGTAGCATTTGGGGCCGTTCTAAGGTGCCTGCATTTGTTTTTGCCTCCCATTAAGGTGAATGGAATTCGGTAATGCTCGGCGAATATTGCAAATTCAGAGAACGTAATAATGAACTGAACATTGAGATATTCACTCATCTCTAATAACTACTCACCTGCATAGTCACATGTGGGAATCTCCTCTTTACACCGCTCATCACCCCTCACATATGTCTCTGTAGTATTAATATGGGTCAGATCTTCACCCTGAAACAAAGATTGTAAAAGTCACCGACAGATGGAGAAGTCCCATCTATGATCAGCTCTAATCCTGCCATCTCCACCGTTCTCATTACACAAGTATAAAACATATAATACTGGGGGATAAAACAAGACTGAGCACAAGACCTTCACAGCCGTCTACACCTCATAGGGGAGATCTCCTGACACCTTCTCTCCATCTACCTGATGATCCTGAGGAGCATTGGGATCTTCTTGATTACAGTCCCGTGGAAGAAGAGGACGGGGACATCTCTCTGGTGTTGTCCTCTTACTGGATAGATCTGGAGGAAACACATACAGGGAGTGAATTCATTCTTTACATACAGATAATTATAGGCCGTGTGTATTTAGTCCTGTCTATTACCTGGTGATGTGAGGGGCTGGGGAACCTCCATTATGATGTTCTTGTACAGATCTCTGTGTCTTTCTAAATACTCCCACTCCTCCATGGAGAAATAGACAGCGACATCCTGACACCTTATAGGAACCTGACACATAAAATGATACCGTCATCCCCCCGATCCCTTCATAGCGTTACTGTATAATGTCCCAGCATTCCCAGCACTGTCACCTCTCCAGTCAGCAGCTCAATCATCTTGTAGATGAGTTCTAGGATCTTCTGGTCATTGATGTCCTCATGGATCAGGGGGTGAGGTGGAGGCCCCGTGATTGGGCTCAGGGGTCTTCCCCATCCCTCAGACACAGGGTCCTGACAGCGATCACTAGAGGTCTTCTTCACCACTGTGTAATCCTGGTAATGGAGAGACACATTAATAAATCTCACTACAGACATTTCCAGAGTCCTCACCTCTCCAGTTCTGTCCGTTATTCCCATAGATAAGAATGATGTAATGTGACGTCATCAGAATCTCTCACCTCTCCAGTGAGACGGAAGAGGATCTCTAGGGTGAGGTGTAATATCCTCTCCGCCATCTTGTCTCTGTCCATATTCATCTTTGATGGGTAAATCAGGAAAATTCTCTTCTATAGAAGATCTTCACTGAGAGGATCCGATATTGTAGAGACCTGAATGAGAAGAAGATGAGGCGATGTAACATCATAAGAATCCTGTAATAATACAATTACTGGAGATAATAAGGGAAACATATGAGGAGATTTATTATTTACAGGATTTAGTTTTCTTCTTTACATCTACTAATAAAACCTATATATTTAGGCCACAGACAACAAGCAGTTTCTTCCTCGGAGTCGGCAGCTGAATACGTTCCTCATAGACTCATCTTCCATAACGCTAATTCTCCTCTCATTACCGACCCTGGAATCGGCATTAGTAATACTGCAGGAGATATTCATTATACGTGACATGAGGAATAACTACTTCATGATGAGGACGACATCTTCATCTTCTACTGATGGAGGTTTTGTAGGAACATTACACTGTGTGACCCCAGAAAGCGGCTCTGTACTATTAGAGTAACACACGTTCCCCCACAGACCCCTGAATATCACATTGTATAACGACCCCACAATCTGCGGCTCTTCGGGGTAAATCGCTCTCTCACCATTGGATTAGAGCTGATACTATGAAGATAAAGGGACTAAACAGACTTTCTGTCACCTCCATAAAGGGACACTTCTCCGTGTTTGTCAGAACTGTGCGAGGATTATTAGAGGTGACAGTTCCCCCAATTAGAAGGGACACCTGTGGATATCGGGGTCTTCACCTGCTGCAGTCCTGGGGGGTTTACTGGGTAAAGTGGAGGTTGGAGAAACGTCCCCATCAATTCTCCTCAGACTGAAGGAACATCGCTCCTCTATTCAGCTCTATGGATCCAGGATGAAGAAGAGAATGAAGAGCAGGTGAGACCCCGCGGCCGGACTGTTCTACAGCTGCTCTGTGCACAGGACCTGTGATGAGGTCACAGGAAGGGGAGGAGTCAGGGTCACATGATCAGGGGCCTCAGTGTGTGCAGGACTCTGCAGTGCTGGTTGTCATGGTGCTGGATGAGGGGAAGTTTATGTGTGGGGTCAGGAGGGGTTTACAGGGTGGATGTAGCAGAGCCGCGTGTGTACGAGGTGTACAGAGCGGAGCCGTGTGTGTGCGAGGTGTACGGAGCGGAGCCGTGTGTGTACGAGGTGTACGGAGCGGAGCCGTCTGTGTACGAGGTGTACCGGAGAGGAGCCATGTGTATGAAGTGTACGGAGCGGAGCCGTGTGTGTACGAGGTGTACGGAGCGGAGCCATGTGTGTACGAGGTGTACGGAGCGGAGCCATGTGTGTCCGAGGTGTACGGAGCGGAGCCGTGTGTATGAGGGGTACGGAGCGGAGCCGTGTGTGTACGAGGTGGATGTAGCAGTGCTGTGTGTGTACGGGGCGTACGAAACGGAGCGCTGTGTGTACAAAGTGTATGGAGCTGAGCCGCTCAGCTCCATACACTTTGTACACACAGGGCTCCGTGCTTGAGCTATGTGTGTACGGAGCAGAGCAGAGCCATGTGTGTACGGGGTGTACGGAGTGGAAACGCATGTGTATGGAGCGGAGCCGTGTGTGTACGAGGTGTATGGAGCAGAGCCATGTGTGAACAAGGTGGATGTAGCAGTGCTGTGTGTACGTGGCGTACGAAACGGAGCGCTGTGTGTACGAAGTGTAAGGAGCTGAGTCGCTCAGCTCCGTACACACAGGGCTCCGTGCTTGAGCCGTTTGTGTACGGAGCGGAGCAGAGCCATGTGTGTACGGAGTGGAAACGTGTGAATGGAGCGGAGCTGTGTGTGTACGAGGTGTATGGAGCAGAGCCATGTGTGTACAAGGTGGATGTAGCAGTGCTGTGTGTGTACGCGGCGTGCGAAACGGAGCGCTGTGTGTACAAAGTGTACGGAGCTGAGCCGCTCAGCTCCGTACACACAGGGCTCCGTGCTTGAGCCGTTTGTGTACGGAGCGGAGCAGAGCCATGTGTGTACGGAGTGGAAACGCGTGTATGAAGCAGAGCTGTGTGTGAACGAGGTGTATGGAGCGGAGCCGTGTGTGTACGAGGTGGATGTAGCAGTGCTGTGTGTGTACGGGGCGTACGAAACAGAGCGCTGTGTATGAAGTGTACGGAGCTGAGCCGCTCAGCTCCGTACACTTCGTACACACAGGGCTCCATGCTTGAGCCGTCTGTGTACGGAGCGAAGCAGAGCCATGTGTGTACGGGGTGTACGTAGTGGAAACACATGTGTATGGTGCAAAGCCGCATGTGTGCAAGGTTTATGGAGCGGAACCGCATGTGTACGAGGTGTACAGAGCGTGGCTGCGTGTACGAGCTTTACGGAGTGGAGCCGTGTGTGCGCGAGTTGTACAGAGCGGAGCCGCATGTGTACGAGGTTTACGGAGTGAAACCGTGTATGTACTGAGTGGAGTCGTGTGTGCGCGAGGTGTACGGAGCGGAAGCGTGTGTACGAGGCATACAAAGCGGTACCATGTGGTATGAGGTGTGCAGAGTCGTGCGTGTACAAGGTGTATGGTGGGGAGCATTCATACCTCCCAACCGTCCCAGATCCAGCGGGACAGTCCAGATTTTGAGAGTCTGCCCCACTGTCCCGGCTGGGAGCTTACTTTTCCCATGGACACAGAAGTACACGGTGGAGCCCCAAGGACCACTTTAAAATTCGCACGTGACGTTCCACCGGAAGTGACGTGCTAGAAGCAGACTGGTAATTAGGTAATTTCAGGAGGAGATTGTGACGGAACCATGGAAACACTTCAGGGAATGCTTCAGATCCATCACTGTGCCCTCCTCCGACAGCGCGGACAGCGGGATTGCCTTGGACTCGGGGATGTCGGCCATGTGAGCGGATCATGATATGTCCTGCATCAGGAGGCTCAGGTGGGCATACAATGAGAGCGGAGCTGCTATAGTATCTTTATAGAATCTTTCTTTCTCCTCTGTTTCTTTTCTCTCTCTGTTCTTTCTTTCTCTCTGTTCTTCCTTTCTCTCTCTGTTCTTTCTTTCCCCTTTTTTTCTTTCCCATCTTTCTTTCTCTCTCCCTCTGTTATTTCTTTCTTTACCCTTTCTTTTTTTCTCTTTCTGTTCATTTTTTCTGTCCACTCTTTCTGTTTTCTTTTTCTCTCTGTTCTTTATTTCTCCTCGTTCTTTCTTTCTCTTTTTTCCCCTTTCTTTCTCTGTTCTTTCTTTATTTCTCTCTCTGTTCTCTTTCTTTCCCTTTCTTTCTCTCTCTCTGTTCTTTCTTTCCCATCTTTCTTTCTCTCTATCTCTCTATTATTTCCCCTTTCTCTTTCTTCTTTCTTCTTTCTTTCTTTCCCCTCTTTCTTTTTTTCTCTCTCTGTTCTTTTGTTCTGTCCCCTTTCTGTTTCTTTCTTTCTCTCTCTGTTCTTTCTTTCCCATCTTTCTTTCTCTGTTCTTTGTTTCCCCTCTTTCTTTTTTTCTCTCTGTTTATTCTTTCTGTCCCCTCTTTCTTTCTGTTTCTTTCCCCTCTTTCTCTGTTCTTTCTTTCCCCTCTTTCTTTCTGTTTTCTTTCTCTCACTGGTCTTTCTTTCCCCTTTTTTTTCTCTGTTTTTTTCTGTCCCCTCTTTCTTTCTCTCTGTTCTTTCTCTCCTTTCTTTCTCTGTTCTTTCTTTCCCCTTTCTTACTTTCTCTGTTTTCTTTTTTCTCTCGCTTTCTTTCTTTTCCTCAGTACCAGTCAGTGTGCCCACAGTACACATGCCAAGCCAGCCATGCCCATAATGCCAACCACTGTGCCCTCAGTACCAATCAGTGTGATCAGCAGTGCTAAATGGGTGTGGTTGGGGCATGGACATGGGTGTGATTAGTTGTGAAAGGGGTGCAGTCGGGGCGTTGCCTAAAATTTGCCGCGCGAGCTACGCGCGCCGCAGCTTTGTCCCTTCTTCTCAAAAGTTGGGAGGTATGGGATCAACTTGTCCGTCTTTTTATAAATTGAGTTTTTTTGCTTTTGTTACTCATAGTAATATGTAAAAAGATTTTTTTATTTGTTTTTAATTGTTCAATCTTGTTGATTGTGTATCAGGTGGGAGGCTCTGGTGGGAGGAGTTTTCCTGATCTGCAGGTATTTCTCCTTCCGTCGGCTCCAGCTTACTAGTTGACCTGTGGAAGCGCATTTTTGCGCGAAACGATCGTCGTTACTCCTATATCCAGCTTCCGTTCTCCCGTTTGTATGTTTTTGTAATAAAACTTGATCATTTTACCCGGTGAGTGCCATTCTATTTCTACTATATACACCATGGACATGTGTTTTTTTCATGAATGAGCACCCGAGGGGATTTGGTATGGCTGGCTGCTGCTCCCGCATATTCGTTTTGTCTGGGTATGTGACCTTTGTGACGGTGCGACCAGCGTTTCGTTTCTGCTTGTTATATATTATTATATATATCCTTGATTAAAGATTCACTGACAAAAGATAAAACTAACTTTACATGGTATGGAAGCATTCAGACTCCTTTAAATTTTTCACTCTTTGTTTCATTGCAGCCATTTGTAATTCAAAAAGTAATTTTTTTTCTCGTTAATGTACACTCTGCACCCCATCTTGACTAAAAAAACAGAAATTAAGAAATTTGTGCAAATTTATTAAAAAATAAAAACCGAAATATCACATGGTCATGGTCATAAGAATTCAGACCATTTGCTCAGACATATTTAAGTCACATGCTGTCCATTTCCTTGTGATCCTCCTTGAGATGGTTCTACTCCTTAATTGGAGTCCAGCTGTGTTTAATTAAAATGATAGGACTTGATTTGGAAAGGCACACACCTGCCTATATAAGACCTCACTGCTCACAGTGCATGTCAAATCAGATTATCTAAAGCTGACAATGAATTAAGGCTTGCAAGAGATGTCAAAAGCAACAAAAAATGATTTTGGGGATACATCAAAAGTAAAAGAAAAGTCAAAGATGCTATAGGATTTTTACAGGATGAAAATGATGAAATGGTAAGTAAAGGATGTTGAGAAGGCTGAACTTTTAAATTCCTATTTTGCATCTGTTTTCTCTCAGAAAGGAAATGTAACATCAACTGATCTTCACTGTCCTATTAAAGGAATAGAAGAATCCAGGATATCTATAAACAGAAAGACAGTGAGGAAATACTTAGCTAACCTAAATGAATTCAAGTCTCCAGGCCCCAGATGAATTACACCCCAGGGTACTGAAGGAGATAGCAGAGAAATTCTTGAACCACTGTCCATAATCTTTGAAAATTCTTGGAGAACAGGTGAAGTCCCAGAAGACTGGAGAAGAGCAAATGTTGTTCCTATCTTCAAAAAGGGGAAGAAGGTGGACCCAGGGAACTACAGGCCGGTGAGTCTGACTTCTATACCAGGAAAGATCTTTGAACAAATTATTAAAGAACATGTATGTAAGTACCTGCATAAGAATGAAGTGATTAAACAGAGTCAGCATGGGTTTGTAACTAATAAGTCATGTCAGACTAACTTAATTTCCTTCTATGACAGAATCACTGACTGGGTGGATCAGGGAAATGCTGTAGATATAGTATATCTTGACTTCAGCAAAGCATTTGACAAAGTATCTCACACAATCCTTATTGAAAAAATGACTAAGTATGGAATGGACAAGGCAACTGTTAGGTGGATTCATAACTGGCTTAGTGATCGGACTCAAAGAGTGGTCGTAAATGGCTGCACATCCAGTTGGAAGAATGTCTCAAGTGGGGTACCACAAGGCTCTGTTTTGGGCCCTGTATTGTTCAACATCTTTATCAATGATTTAGATGAAGGAATTGAGGGTAAACTGATCAAATTTGCTGATGACACAAAGCTAGGAGGGGTAGCTAATACTAGAGAAGAGAGAGAGAGGATTCAAAAAGATATAAATAAACTGGAGCAGTGGGCAGCAACTAACAGAATGGTTTTTAACAGGGAAAAATGCAAAGTACTACATCTGGGCAATAAAATGAAAAAAGCATATACAAAATGGGAGGAATAGGGCTAAGTAACAGCACATGTGAAAAAGACTTGGGTATACTAATTGATCACAGACTGAACATGAGTCAACAGTGTGATGCAGCAGCAAAAAAGGCAAATACAATTCTAGGATGTATCAACAGAAGCATACAGTCTAGATCACTGAGGTCATTATTGCCCTCTACTCCTCTTTGGTCAGACCTCATCTGGAATACTGTGTCCAGTTTTGGGCACCACATTTTAAAAAAGACATCAACAAACTGGAGCAAGTTCAGAGAAGAGCCACCAGAATGGTGACTGGTCTGCAAACCATGTCCTATGAGGAACGGTTGCAGGATTTGGGAATGTTTAGCTTGCAAAAAAGAAGACTGAGAGGAGACTTAATAGCTGTCTACAAATATCTCAAGGGCTGTCACATTGTAGAAGGATCATCTTTATTCTCATTTGCACAAGGAAAGACTAGAAGCAATGGGATGAAACTGAATGGGAGGAGACACAGATTAGATATTAGAAAAAACTTTTTGACAGTTAGGGTGATCAAGGAGTGGAACAGGCTGCCACGAGAGGTGGTAAATTCTCCTTCAATGGAAGTCTTCAAACAGAGGCTGGACAGACATCTGTCTGGGATGATTTAGAGAATCCTGCTTTGAGCAGGGGGTTGGACCAGATGGCCCAGGAGGTCCCTTCCAACTCTACCATTCTATGATTCTATGATTCTATGAAACCAAATGAGAATCATGAGATCAAAGGAACTGGCCAAGGAGCTCAGAGACAGAATTGTGGCAAGGCACAGATCTGGCCAAGATTACAAAATAATTTCTGCAGTGCTCAAGGTTCCTAAGAACACAGTGATCTCCATAATCCTTAAAGGGAAGAAGTTTTGGACCACCAGAAGTCTTCCTAGACCTGGCCATCCAGCCAAACTGACCAATCGTAGAAGAGCCTTGGTGAGAGAGGTAAAGAACCCCAAAATCACTGTGGCTGAGCTCCACAGATGCAGTAGGGAGATGGGAGAAAGTTCCATAAAGTTAACTATCACTGCAGCCCTCCACTAGTCGGGCCTTTACGGCTGAGTGGCCCGACAGAAGCCTCTCTCAGTGCAAAAGACAAAAAAACCTGACTAGCACATCCAGACTAATGTGAACTAGGTGCAAACCAAGGGAAGCTACCCTTATGTAAAACATATGAAAAAAGGCTGCACTCAAGCATACTGAAGCATGACAACATAGAATACATGAAATTTTGAATAGCAATATGGCTTTGGAGTATAAGGAAAAATTTGAGACGCTTAGTATAAACATTTGGCCAAACATTTTAAAGCCCACCAACCATCGTCAAGGTGGTCTCAATTCTGGTGAGTCCCTAACCTAATGTGAACATACCTCTATTAGGCTGATATCTGAATTTCTGGGTGAATATGCACCTCTGTCAGTAATGCCTGCATTTATGGGTAAAGTAGGGACCTGGTGTAATTAAAATCACCACCTGGTGGGGGCGGAGTGCTCGGTCAGTAAGCTAACATTCAAAAGACAAAAAAACCTGACTAGCACATCCAGACTAATGTGAACTAGGTGCAAACCAAGGGAAGCTACCCCCATGTAAAACATATGAAAAAAGGCTGCACTCAAGCATACTGAAGCATGACAACATAGAATACATGAAATTTTGAATAGCAATATGGCTTTGGAGTATAAGGAAAAATTTGAGACGCTTAGTATAAACATTTGGCCAAACATTTTAAAGCCCACCAACCATCGTCAAGGTGGTCTCAATTCTGGTGAGTCCCTGACCTAATGTGAACATACCTCTATTAGGCTGATATCTGAATTTCTGGGTGAATATGCACCTCTGTCAGTAATGCCTGCTGTTATGTTTCGGTAGCTGAGGAGTGCAGGTAAAAAAGGCAATACACCAGAGCAGTTGGAATCTATGAGATTGCAGTACCCTGACTAACCACAATAGAGGCAGCCCGTGGACACAGAAAGAAAATAGTATGATCAAACGCTGGGGCCCAAACTAACTAAATAGAAAAGGATAGGAAGGGTACTTACTGCAATCCCAGAAAACCCTGAAAAGCACCAACTCTACTAATTTCAAAATCACCTGAGATCACACGACCTCTACCACCTAAATTAGTACTCTGGTGTAACAAAATCAAAACAGCAGCCACTGAAAAAACTGGAAAAAGCAAAAGCACAAACATCAGTGGCTGAACCAAACTGAGAGGGCAAAAGCCCCCCGGAGGGGACCCAGAAGGCCCCCACAGAAGTGCAGGACAAAATGCAAAAATATAGCAACAAAAACAAAAAGAAGAAAATGTCTTATCTGTTAGCAGGAGATGCAGACACGACACAGCAGGCTACAAGGGAAACAGGAATGAAGGATTCAGACCAGAACAACTGATCACCGGCAACCCTGATGGGAAGGTGACTCCCTTATATAAGACCAGTCAGTAACACCTGATTCCCAATCCTCACAATCTTCACTGAACAGACCAGTACCGCTTGTAACCACCAGAGGGAGTCTCTGCTCAGAACTCATCTCAAACCCATTCACAACAGTACCCCCCCCTTGAGGAGGGGTCACCGAACCCTCATTTGAGCAACCAGGTCGGTCAGGATGAGTTCTATGATACGCACGGATGAGTCTCCTAGCATGGATGTCCGAAGCAAACACCCAAGAATTGTCTTCCTGACCATAACCTCTCCACTTAACCAAATACTGGAGTTTCCGTCTAGAAAAATGAGAATCTAATATTTTCTCAACCATATACTCCAGATTGCCCTCAACCAAAACAGGGTCAGGAGGCACAGCAGCAGGAACCACTGGCTCAACAAACCTCTTCAACAAGGACTTGTGGAACACGTTATGGATCTTAAATGTCCCTGGAAGAAGCAAACGAAAAGAAACAGGATTAAGAATCTCAATGATCTTATAAGGTCCAATGAACCTAGGCTTAAATTTAGGAGATGCTACTCTCATAGGAATATTCTTTGAGGACAACCAGACCAAGTCCCCCACTTTAAACCGAGGACCATCAGTCCTATGCCGGTTAGCAAACCGCTGGGCCCTCTCCTGAGAGAGGGACAACCTCTCCACTACCTGGTCCAAAATCTGTTGCATACGCTCCACAACAGAGTCAACACCTGGACAGACAGAAGCCTCCATCTGTCCTGAAGAAAATCGAGGGTGAAACCCAGAATTACAGAAAAACGGAGACATCAAAGTGGCAGAGCTAGCCCTATTATTAAGAGCAAACTCAGCCAAAGGCAAAAAAGAGACCCAGTCATCCTGATCAGCAGACACAAAGCATCTTAGATAAGTCTCCAATGTCTGGTTTGTTCTCTCAGTTTGACCATTGGTCTGAGGATGAAATGCCGAGGAGAAAGACAATTGAACACCCAGTTTAGAACAAAAAGTCCTCCAAAATCTGGAAACAAACTGGACTCCTCTGTCAGACACAATGTTCTCAGGAATGCCGTGTAAACGAACCACGTGCTGAAGGAACAACGGCACCAATTCAGAGGAAGGCAACTTAGGTAATGGCACAAGATGTATCATTTTGGAAAACCTATCACAAATTACCCAGATGGTGGTCATTCTCTGAGAAACAGGAAGGTCGGAAATGAAATCCATAGAGATATGGGTCCATGGTCTCTTGGGCACAGGCAATGGCATCAACAAACCACTAGAGCGAGAGCAAGGCTTGGAGCGAGAGCAAGTCCCGCAGGACTGCATAAATTCCCTGACATCACGAGACAAGGTAGGCCACCAAAAGGACCGACTAACCAAGTCTCTGGTACCAAAAATTCCGGGATGCCCAGCCAATGCGGAACAATGAATCTCAGACAT
Organism: Oophaga sylvatica; assembly: GCA_033576555.1. Classification (NCBI taxonomy): domain Eukaryota; kingdom Metazoa; phylum Chordata; class Amphibia; order Anura; family Dendrobatidae; genus Oophaga; species Oophaga sylvatica. Next base: position 41,327 of record JARQOD010000838.1, read on the forward strand.
CACACTCTTTTTCCACTGGTCCGGGACAAACAATTTTCCAACAGGGCAGCACTCGGGCCTATCCTCCTGACACCCCTCCAGAGCAAGTCTCAAATTGGGCGAGATGGCGGAAAGAACTACACCCTCTTTCAAAATAACAGAAGGATCAGATAACTCAGGAGAGTCCGCAAGGAAACTCCTCGAGAGGGCATCCGCCTTAACATTCTTAGTGCCAGGAAGAAAGGAAACCACAAAATTAAAACGTGTGAAAAACAAGGCCCACCTGGCCTGTCTAGGATTGAGTCGCTTGGCAGATTCCAGATAGACCAGATTCTTATGGTCCGTAAGGACCACCACCTGATGTTTGGCTCCCTCCAGCCAATGTCTCCACTCTTCAAAAGCCCACTTCATGGCCAATAACTCCCGATTACCCACGTCATAATTACGTTCAGTAGGAGAAAATTTTCGAGAGAAAAAGGCACAAGGGTTACTTTTAGAGGTCTCTGGATCTTTTTGGGACAAAACGGCACCTGCCCCAATTTCAGAGGCATCAACCTCCACCTGAAATGGCAGAGAAACATCAGGCTGCCGTAGAACAGGAGCAGAAGTGAATCTCTGCTTAAGTTCCTGAAATGCAGAGACTGCCTCAGGAGGCCAATTCACCACATCAGAACCCTTTCTGGTCAAATCAGTTAATGGTTTAACAATAACCGAGAAATTACCAATAAATTTACGATAAAAATTGGCAAAACCCAAAAATCTCTGAAGAGCCTTTAATGAAGTAGGTTGGACCCAATCACAGATGGCCTGAACCTTGACCGGGTCCATTTCAATAACAGATGGGGCAAAATGAATCCCAGAAATGAGATCCTCTGTACGCCAAAAAGACACTTTGATCCCTTCACATACAGAGCATTCTCTCTCAAAATCTGGAATACAGTTCGAACATGTTTCACATGAGAATCCCAGTCATTAGAAAAAATCAAGATATCATCCAAATAAACAATCAGAAATTTGTCCACAAAATCCCTGAAAATGTCATTCATGAAGGACTGGAAGACGGAAGGAGCATTAGTGAGCCCAAAGGGCATCACTAGGTACTCAAAATGCCCTTCAGGGGTATTGAATACCGTCTTCCATTCATCCCCGTGCTTAATGCGAATAAGGTTATACGCCCCCCTGAGGTCAAGCTTGGTAAACCAAGTAGCGTTTTTCACCCTGGAAAACAGGTCAGAAATCAAGGGTAACAGGTATTGATATTTCACAGTAATATTGTTCAAGAGACGATAATCAATACACTGCCTTAATGAACCATCTTTTTTGGCCACAAAGAAAAAACCGGCACCTAAGGGTGAAGAGGATGGTCTGATATGACCCTTCTCCAATGATTCCTTGATATAAGACCGCATAGCGTCATGTTCAGGTACAGACAAGTTAAAAACGCGACCTTTAGGGAATTTACTACCCGGCACTAATTCAATAGCGCAGTCATAGCTCCTATGGGGAGGCAAGGATGCAGATTTACTTTCGCTAAACACATCAGAAAAATCAATCAAAAAGTCAGGAACATCCTGAGCCTGGGGGGAGGCAGAAAAAACAGGAGTGTTGGTATTAACACATTGGCAGCCCCAACTGGTTACAGACACAGATTTCCAATCCAAAACAGGATTATGAGACTGTAACCAAGGGAAACCCAGCACGATAATGTCATGCAGATTATACAGAACCAAAAATTTGCAGCACTCCTGGTGATCAGGTTCAACCCTCATTATCACCTGAGTAGAAAACTGGGGTTTATTCTCAGCCAAAGGGGTAGAATCGATCCCCAGTAGGGGAATAGACTTCTGTAGGGGTATCAAGGGAAACCCACAACGTTTAGCAAAATCATAATCCATCAGGTTAATAGCTGCTCCAGAATCAACGAAAGCCTGAGCAGAAAATGAGGACAGAGAGCATATCAGAGTGACAGTTAATAAAAACTTAGTCTGAACACTACCCAAGACAACTGAGCGTGCAAAACGTCTTCCCCGCTTAGGGCAGACTGAAATAGCATGAGAGGCATCACCACAGTAGAAACATAACCCATTGCGCTTTCGAAACTCATGACGCTGTGCCCCAGACACCACTCTATCACACTGCATGGGTTCAGAAGCAGGTTCACAAGGCAACACCATTCCACGCATACTTCTCCGCTCACGCAAACGTCTGTCAATTTGAATCGCTAATGACATAGAATAATTGAGACCAGAGGGGACAGGGAATCCCACCATAACATCCTTTACATTATCTGACAGACCCTTCCGGAAAAGGGCTGCCAAAGCGTCGTCATTCCATTTGGTCAGGACTGCCCACCTACGGAATCTCTGACAGTATAACTCAGCGTCATAAGGCCCCTGATTTAATGCCAACAAGGCTTTTTCAGCTTGATCAGTGACATTAGGCTCATCGTACAATAACCCCAAAGCCTGAAAAAATGCATCAACATCACTCAAAACAGGATCCCCAGGTGTCAGGGAAAAAGCCCAATCCTGAGGATCGCCGCGCAGGAGAGAGATGATAATTTGAACCTGCTGCGCTGCGTTCCCTGAGGACTTAGATTTTAAGGCAAAAAACAATTTACAATTATTTTTGAAATTCTGAAACTTAGCTCGATCCCCAAAAACAAATCTGGCATGGGGATCCTAGGTTCCACAACAGGCAACCTAGCAAGATATGCAGCAATACTCTGAACCTCAGTGGCAAGCTGATCCACACGGCCAGACAACCGTGCAAACTCCATTGAGAGAAAAGATCCTCCCCAGCACCCAGAGATACAGAGGAAAAAAAATGCAACAAACAGAAAAATATCTCTGACAACTCTGACAACTTTTTTCTTTCACAATATTTTTTCCCTTCTGTGAGTACCATACAATTTTCAATTTTGAGGCCGGTGATACTGTTATGTTTCGGTAGCTGAGGAGTGCAGGTAAAAAAGGCAATACACCAGAGCAGTTGGAATCTATGAGATTGCAGTACCCTGACTAACCACCACAACTAGAGGCAGCCGTGGAGCGTTCCTACGTTGGTCCTAGACGCCTCGTAACAGCCTGAGAAACTAACTACACCTAAAGATAGAAATAGGAAAGCTATCTGCCCGGAGCAGAACCCCAAAGATAATAGAAAGCCCCCAAACATGTAATGGCGGTTAGACAAGAAGAAATACTGACACAGAAAGAAAATAGTATGAGCAAACGCTGGGGCCCAAACTAACTAAATAGAAAAGGATAGGAAGGGTACTTACTGCAATCCCAGAAAACCTGAAAAGCACCAACTCTACTAATTTCAAAAACACCTGAGATCACACGACCTCTACCACCTAAATTAGTTCTCTGGTGTAATCAAAAACAAAACAGCAGCCACTGAAAAAACTGAAAAAGCAAAAGCACAAACATCAGTGGCTGAACCAAACTGAGACGGCAAAAGCCCCCCGGAGGGGACCCAGAAGGCCCCCACAGAAGTGCAGGACAAAATGCAAAAATATAGCAACAAAAACAAAGAAGAAAATGTCTTATCTGTTAGCAGGAGATGCAGACACGACACAGCAGGCTACTAGGGAAACAGGAATGAAGGATTCAGACCAGAACAATTGATCACCGGCAACCCTGATGGGAAGGTGACTCCCTTATATAAGACCAGTCAGTAACACCTGATTCCCAGTCCTCACAATCTTCACTGAACAGACCAGTACCCTTGTAACCACCAGAGGGAGTCTCTGCTCAGAACTCATCTCAAACCCATTCACAACAGCCTGCATTTATGGGTAAAGTAGGGACCTGGTGTAATTAAAATCACCACCTGGTGGGGGCAGAGTGCTCGGTCAGTAAGCTAACATTCAAAAGACAAAAAAACCTGACTAGCACATCCAGACTAATGTGAACTAGGTGCAAACCAAGGGAAGCTACCCCCATGTAAAACATATGAAAAAAGGCTGCACTCAAGCATACTGAAGCATGACAACATAGAATACATGAAATTTTGAATAGCAATATGGCTTTGGAGTATAAGGAAAAATTTGAGACGCTTAGTATAAACATTTGGCCAAACATTTTAAAGCCCACCAACCATCGTCAAGGTGGTCTCAATTCTGGTGAGTCCCTGACCTAATCTGAACATACCTCTATTAGGCTGATATCTGAATTTCTGGGTGAATATGCACCTCTGTCAGTAATGCCTGCATTTATGGGTAAAGTAGGGACCTGGTGTAATTAAAATCACCACCTGGTGGGGGCGGAGTGCTCGGTCAGTAAGCTAACATTCAAAAGACAAAAAAACCTGACTAGCACATCCAGACTAATGTGAACTAGGTGCAAACCAAGGGAAGCTACCCCCATGTAAAACATATGAAAAAAGGCTGCACTCAAGCATACTGAAGCATGACAACATAGAATACATGAAATTTTGAATAGCAATATGGCTTTGGAGTATAAGGAAAAATTTGAGACGCTTAGTATAAACATTTGGCCAAACATTTTAAAGCCCACCAACCATCGTCAAGGTGGTCTCAATTCTGGTGAGTCCCTGAACCTAATCTGAACATACCTCTATTAGGCTGATATCTGAATTTCTGGGTGAATATGCACCTCTGTCAGTAATGCCTGCATTTATGGGTAAAGTAGGGACCTGGTGTAATTAAAATCACCACCTGGTGGGGGCGGAGTGCTCGGTCAGTAAGCTAACATTCAAAAGACAAAAAAACCTGACTAGCACATCCAGACTAATGTGAACTAGGTGCAAACCAAGGGAAGCTACCCCCATGTAAACATATGAAAAAAGGCTGCACTCAAGCATACTGAAGCATGACAACATAGAATACATGAAATTTTGAATAGCAATATGGCTTTGGAGTATAAGGAAAAATTTGAGACGCTTAGTATAAACATTTGGCCAAACATTTTAAAGCCCACCAACCATCGTCAAGGTGGTCTCAATTCTGGTGAGTCCCTGACCTAATGTGAACATACCTCTATTAGGCTGATATCTGAATTTCTGGGTGAATATGCACCTCTGTCAGTAATGCCTGCATTTATGGGTAAAGTAGGGACCTGGTGTAATTAAAATCACTCCGCCCCACCAGGTGGTGATTTTAATTACACCAGGTCCCTACTTTACCCATAAATGCAGGCATTACTGACAGAGGTGCATATTCACCCAGAAATTCAGATATCAGCCTAATAGAGGTATGTTCACATTAGGTCAGGGACTCACCAGAATTGAGACCACCTTGACGATGGTTGGTGGGCTTTAAAATGTTTGGCCAAATGTTTATACTAAGTGTCTCAAATTTTTCCTTATACTCCAAAGCCATATTGCTATTCAAAATTTCATGTATTCTATGTTGTCATGCTTCAGTATGCTTGAGTGCAGCCTTTTTTCATATGTTTTACATGGGGGTAGCTTCCCTTGGTTTGCACCTAGTTCCCATTAGTCTGGATGTGCTAGTCAGGTTTTTTTGTCTTTTGAATGTTAGCTTACTGACCGAGCACTCCGCCCCCACCAGGTGGTGATTTTAATTACACCAGGTCCCTACTTTACCCATAAATGCAGGCATTACTGACAGAGGTGCATATTCACCCAGAAATTCAGATATCAGCCTAATAGAGGTATGTTCACATTAGGTCAGGGACTCACCAGAATTGAGACCACCTTGACGATGGTTGGTGGGCTTTAAAATGTTTGGCCAAATGTTTATACTAAGCGTCTCAAATTTTTCCTTATACTCCAAAGCCATATTGCTATTCAAAATTTCATGTATTCTATGTTGTCATGCTTCAGTATGCTTGAGTGCAGTCTTTTTTCATATCTCCTCAGTGCAAGACATATGAAAGCCCGCATAGAGTTTGCTAAAAAAAACACATGAAGGACTCCCAGACTATGAGAAATAAGATTCTCTGGTCTGATGAGACGAAATATAACTTTTTGGTGATGATTCTAAGTGTGGAGAAAACCAGGCACTGCTCATCACCTGTCCAATACAATCCCAACAATGAAACACTGTGGTGGCAACATCATGCTATGGGGTGCTTTTCAGCTGCAGGGAAAGGATGACTGGTTGCAATTGAAGGAAATATGAATGAGGCCAAGTGGTGTGAATGTGTTAGAAATGAGTTCTGAGCAGAAGCTCCCTCTGGTGGTTGCAGACAGTGCTGAACCATTTAGTGAAGATTGGCAATCAGGAGTTACAGACTGGTCCTATATAAGGGAGGTTCCCTCCCATCAGGGTTGCCGGTGATCAATTGTTCTTGTCTCAACTGTGGTTCCTGGTTCACTTGGAAGCTTGCTGAGTCTTGCCTCTTCTCCTGCTCTCAGATAAGAAATTTTCTGTTTTTATTTTTGTGCTTGGTTTTTGCATTGTTTCCTGCACTTTTGTGGAGGTCAGACAGGTCCCCTCCGGGGGCTTGTGCTCCTCTCAGTTTGTCTGAGCCACTGTTGTTTGTTCATTTGCCTTTTCCAGTTTTTTTTCAGTGGCTGCGGCTTAGTTTTGTTACACCAGAGAACTAATTTAGGTGGTAGAGGTCGTTTGATCTCAGGTGTTTTTGAATTAGAGTTGGTACTTTTTAGGGTTTTTTGGGATTGCAGTAAGTGTCCTTCCTATCCTTTTCTGTCTAGGAAGATTGGGCCCCAACGTTTGCTCATACTATTTTCTGTTGTGTCTGTATTTCCTCTTGTCTAACCGCCATTACATGTTTGGGGGCTTCCTATGTTCTTTGGGGATCTGCTCCGGGGCAGATAGCTTTCCTATTTCTATCTTTAGGTGTAGTTAACCTCTCAGGCTGTGATGAGGCGTCTAGGACCAACGTAGGTACGCTCCACGGCTGCCTTTAGTTGTGGTGGTTAGTCAGGGTACTGCAATCCAGTAGATTCCAACCTCTCTGGTGTATTGCCGTTTTTGCTTGCTCTCCTCAGCTACCAAATCATAACAGCCAAGGACAGAGATATCCTGGATGAAAACCTTTTCCACAGTGCTCTGAACCTCAGACTTGGCCAAAGGTTCATCTTCCAACAAGAGAATGACCCTAAGCACACAGCAAAAATAACAAAGGAGTGACTTCAGAACAACTCTGACCACTCTTGACTGGCCCAGCCAGAGCCCTGACCTAAACCCAATTGAGCATCCTTGGAGAGACTTGAAAATGGCTGTCCATCAACGTTCACCATCCAACCTGAAAGAACTGGAGAGGATCTGCAAGGAAAAATGGCAGAGGATCCCCAAATCCAGGGTGAAAAACTTGTGGCATTATTCCCAAGAAGACTCATGGCTGTACTAGCTCAAAGGGTGCTTCTACTCAATACTGAGCAAAGGGTCTGAATACTTATGACCATGTGATATATCAGTTATTCTTTTTTAATAAATCTGTAAAAATTTCTACATTTCTGTTTTTTTTCAGTCAAGATGGGGTGCAGAGTGTACATTAATGAGAAAAAAATGAACTTTTTTGAATATACCAAACGGCTGCAATAAAACAGAGTGAAAAATTTAAAGGGGTCTGAATACTTTCCGTACCCACTGCATTAATTCCAAATGTAAAACTATGCTCACAATTCACCCCCTGAAGGTTAGTCAGAAGGTAACTAATAGAAAAAACATATACCCACATCTCAGCATATTGGGTGAGGTGACGTATACACACTCGCTCTCGAAAGCCTCTCTTTCCTAGGGGTTTCGTCGCCCTCACCAATGGCGACTCATCGAGAGACTATTTAATAGTGACATACTGTATATTCAAGCGAGACTAGACAAAAAAAAACTAAAATCATGTATCATGTTATCCGAAACAGTCAGAAAACTAGCCACACACTGGCAGACCTCAGATTTCAAACTATATACCGTACTTCGTAAGTTTATAAGAAACTCCAGTGTCAGAAATAGACAGTATGTAAAAATACAGTATATACCGATCAGGGAAAACTTAAATTCCAGAGATAATTTCCATATTCATACTAAATAATGGCACAGATCTTCCAGACATTATGGGTGCACATATCTCTAGTCTTTATAACGATATTACACTCATTCCCTGACTGACCGCAGCATGGCCATTAGTTAGAAGCTGCTAATGATCTTTGGAGCAGGTAAGTTTTACCTGAGTGGTACATATGGGGCCGTCTGAAAACTGAGTTTAGTCTAGGAGAATTTGTCTGCACTACTAATTAACAGCTGTTACAATACCAAACTAGGGCAGTCCCTATAGGAGAAAAAAACACAATTATACTGTATTATCACACCCTTTCTATTCCTGACTGACCAACATGGAGTGGCATATAACCTTACAAAGTACAGTCATGGCCAAAAGTTTTGAGAATGACACAAATATTAATTTTTACAAAGTCTACTGCTTCACTTTTTCTAATGGCAATTTGCATATACTCCAGAATGTTATAAAGAGTGATCAGCTTAACAGCAATTACTTGCAAAGTCAATATTTGGCTAGAAAATGAACTTTATCCCCCAAAACACATTTCAACATCATTGCAGCCCTGCCTTAAAAGGACCAGCTAACCTCTTTTCAGTGATTGCTCCATTAACACAGGTGTGAGTGTTGATGAGGACATGGCTGGAGATCAATCTGTCATGATCAAGTAAGAATGACACAACTGGACACTTTAAAAGGAGGCTGGTGCTTGGCATCATTGTTTCTCTTCTGTTAACCATGGTTATCTCTAAAGAAACACGTGGAGTCATCATTGCAATGCACAAAAATGGCCTAACAGGGAAGAGTATCGCAGCTAGAAAGATTGCACCTCAGTCAACAATCTATCGCATCATCAAGAACTTCAAGGAGAGAGGTTCCATTGTTGCCAAAAAGGCTTCAGGGCGCTCAAAGACCAGCAAGCGCCAGGACCGTCTCTTAAAAGTGTTTCAGCTGCGGGATCGGGCTACCAGCAGTGCAGCTTGCTCAGGAATGGCAGCAGGCAGGTGTGAGTGCATCTGCACGCACTGGGAGGCGGAGACTCTTGGAGCAAGGCCTGGTCTCAAGGAGGGCAGCAAAGAAGCCACTTCTCTCCAGAAAAAGCATCATGGACAGACTGATATTCTGCAAAAGGTACAGGCAGTGGACTGCTGAGGACTGGGGTAAAGTTATTTTCTCTGATGAATCCCCTTTTCGATTGTTTGGGACATCAGGAAAACGCCTCATTCAGAGAAGACAAGGTGAGCGCTACCAACAGTCTTGTCTCATGCAAACTGTTAAGCATCCTGAAAACCATTCATGTGTGGGGTTGCTTCTCAGCCAAGGGAATCGGCTCTCTCACAGTCTTGCCTAAAAACACAGCCATGAATAAAGAATGGTACCAGAATGTCCTCCAAGAGCAACTTCTCCCAACCCTCCAAGAGCAGTTTGGCGATCAACAATGCCTTTTCCAGCATGATGGAGCACCTTGCCATAAAGCAAAGGTGATAACTAAATGGCTCAGGGAACAAAACATAGAGATTTTGGGTCCGTGGCCTGGAAACTCCCCAGATCTTAATCCCATTGAGAACTTGTGGTCAATCATCAAGAGACGGGTGGACAAACAAAAACCTAAAAATTCTGACAAAATTAAAGCATTGATTGTGCAAGAATGAACTGCTATCAGTCAGGATTTGGTCCAGAAGTTGATTGAGAGCATGCCAGGGAGAATTGCAGAGGTCCTGAAGAAGAAGGGTCAACACTGCAAATATTGACTTGCTGATTAACTCATCTGTTAAACACACATAAAAACCAGAGGGCAGCAGATCATGTGAAAATTTAATATTTGTGTCATTCTCAAAACTTTTGGCCATGACTGTATATAGTTTGAAGTCTAGTTTTCTGAATGTTTCAGATAACATGATACATGATTTTAGTTGTTTTTTTTGTCTTGTCTCGCTTGAACATAGGTCAATATTAAATAAAGTCTCTTGATGAGTCATCTTTGGTGAGGACGACGAAACCCGTAGAAATGAGAGGCTTGGAGAGCGAGTGTGTATACGTCACCTCACCCTATCTACTGAAACATGGGGTATATGTTTTTTCTATTAGTCACCTTCTGACTAACCTTCAGGGGTGAATTATGGGTATAGTTTTACATTTGGAATTAATAAATTTTAGTTCTATCCTTTTGTCAGCAAACATGAGGAATGACAAGAGACAACCCATTTAAGAAGATCCAATTTTGGTTAAAAGGATTCCAACATTCTGAACATAGAAAAGGCTCTGATGTTTATTAACAGTTGATTTCCAAGTAAAACAATTCCCACATTAAGAAAATGAAAAAGGCTTCTCCCCTGTGTGAGTTCTCTGGTGCTTAACCAAATCTGATTTCTGGTTAAAACATTTCCTACATTCTGAACAGGAAAAAGGCTTCTCCCCTGTGTGACTGCTCTGATGTCTAGTAAGATTAGTTTTTCGGTTAAAACATTTCCCACATTCTGAACAGGAAAAAGGCTTCTCCCCTGTGTGAGTTCTCTGGTGATTAACCAAATCTGATTTCTGGTTAAAACATTTCCCACATTCTGAACAGTAAAAGGCTTCTCCCCTGTATGAATTCTCTGGTGTGTAACAAGCTCTGATTTCTTGTTAAAACATTTCCCACATTCTGAACAGAAAAAAGGCTTCTCCCCTGTGTGACTGCTCTGATGTGCAATAAGATGCGCTTTCCGGTTAAAACATTTCCCACATTCTGAACAGGAAACAGGCTTCTCCCCTGTGTGAGTTCTCTGGTGATTAACCAAACCTGATTTCTGTTTGAAACTTTTCCCACATTCTGAACAAGAAAAAGGCTTCTCCCCTGTGTGAATTCTCTGGTGCTTAACCAAATCTGATTTCTGATTGAAACTTTTCCCACATTCTGAACAGGAAAAAGGCTTCTCCCCTGTGTGAGTTCTCTGATGCTTAACCAAACCTGATTTCTGTTTGAAACTTTTCTTACATTCTGAACAGGAAAAAGGCTTCTCCCCTGTGTGAGCTCTCTGATGCTTAACCAAATCTGATTTCTGATTGAAACTTTTCCCACATTCTGAACAGGAGAAAGGCTTCTCCCCTGTGTGAGTTCTTAGATGCTTAACAAGATTACATTTCTGGGTAAAACATTTCCCACATTCTGAACATGAAAAAGGCTTCTCTCCTGTGTGAGTCCTCTGGTGCTTAACCAAACTTGATTTCTGATTGAAACGTTTACTACATTCTGAACAGTAAAAAGGTTTCTCCCCTGTGTGAATTCTATGGTGAGTAACAAACTCTGATTTCTGGTTAAAACATTTCCCACATTCTGAACAGGAAAAAGGCTTATCCCCTGTGTGAGTTCTTAGATGCTTAACAAGATTAAATTTCTGGGTAAAACATTTCCCACATTCTGAACATGAAAAAGGCTTCTCCCCTGTGTGAATTCTCTGGTGGTTAACAAAATGTGATATCTGTGCAAAATATTTCCCACTTTCTGAACATGAAAAAGGCTTCTCCCCTGTGTGAGTTCTCTGGTGATTAACAAAAACTGATTTCCATGTAAAATATTTCCCACATTTTGAACATGAAAATGACTTCTTTGCTTTAGGAGCAGTTTGTTTTTTAATGTCTCTTTTGTGACTTTGATTTTCCTTAGTAGTCGGTAATGAATCAAAAGATGGGACCTGTTTCATAGGATCAGCTGACAGATCGTTGCTGTGAAAGGATGATGGTATTTCTGGAGTAACAGCAGTCACTTCAGTTGTATCTTGTAGGATCTCAAGATCATCAGATTTAGAAATTGAAGATGTCAGCTGTCCCTCTGATCTCCTGGTACAGTCATCTGCTAAGATAAAAAACAATTATTATTTTTAATAAGATATCCTTGAGTTTTATATTTTTGAACATTTCTACTTAGCTTGCCATTTTTATGGACAGGTTATGTAAAAAAAACTTTAATTATTTACCAAGACAATGACAGTTCACAGTCTAATAGAAAACCTTGTTTGATGAACCAGTAGTGCGTGATGAACAACTGTTTGCTCATTCTGCCTCCCAAACATCAAATAAAAAGAAACCAATTAATGTTGTGTAGGTAAAAATAATATCAATTCTCATTTCACAAAAAACAAGTCCCCACTCAGGTCCATCATCTGTCAATGGAAAAACTGAAGTTCCCACACTACTAGTGGCTCAAAGGCTGTTGAAAAGCAACAGAGTTTCTATAAACCAATCCAGCAAAATCCGCTCTCACTTCTGAGTCTTGCAGTGAGCTCAAACAACATTTAGGATCCCTGTATTTAGCAATATTATAGTGAGAAGAATCCACTTAATTTACGGTGTCTCCTGGAGCACAATCTCGGCACTATGTGTTGGGTAATAAAATGGCAAATGTGTAATTTTTTACTCTCCAACATCGACTGTGTTATGTTTTGGTAGCTGAGGAGAGAAGGCAAAAACGGCAATACACCAGAGAGGTTGGAATCTACTGGATTGCAGTACCCTGACTAACCACCACAACTAAAGGCAGCCGTGGAGCGTACCTACGTTGGGCCTCGTCACAGCCTGAGAAGCTAACTACACCTAAAGATAGAAAGAGGAAAACTATCTGCCCCGGAGCAGATCCCCAAAGAACATAGGAAGCCCCCAAACATGTAATGGCGGTTAGACGAGAGGAAATACAGACACAGACAGAAAATAGTATGAGCAAACGTTGGGGCCCAAACTACCTGGACAGAAAAGGATAGGAAGGACACTTACTGCAATCCCAAAAAACCCTAAAAAGTACCAACTCTACTAATTACAAAAACACCTGAGATCACACGACCTCCACCACCTAAATTAGTTCTCTGGTGTAACAAAACTAAGCCACAGCCACTGAAAAAACTGGAAAAGGCAAATGAACAAATAACAGAGGCCCAGATAAACTGAGAGGAGCACAAGCCCAGGAGGGGACCTGGTTGACCTCCACAGAAGTGCAGGAAAACAATGCAAAAAGCAAGCTCAAAAATAAAAGCAGAAAATGTCTTATCTGAGAGCAGGAGAAGAGGAAAGATTCAGCAGGCTTCCAAGCGAACCAGGAACAACAGCAGTTAGACAAGAACAATTGATCACCGGCAACCCTGATGGGAGGGAACCTCCCTTATATAGGACCAGTCTGTAACTCCTGATTGCTAATCCTCACCAAATGGTTCAGCACCGTCTGCAACCACCAGAGGGAGCTTCTGCTCAGAACTCATTTCTAACACATTCACAACAGTACCCCCCCTTGAGGAGGGGTCACCGAACCCTCACTTGGGCAACCAGGTCGGTCAGGATGAGCTCTGTGATACGCACGGATCAGTCTCCTAGCATGGATGTCCGAAGCAAACACCCAAGAATTGTCCTCCTCACCATAACCTCTCCACTTAACCAAATACTGGAGTTTCCATCTAGAAAAACGAGAATCCAATATTTTCTCAACCACATACTCCAGATTGCCCTCAACCAAAACAGGGTCAGGAGGCGCAGCCATAGGAACCACTGGCTCGACAAACCTCTTCAATAAGGACTTGTGGAACACGTTATGGATCTTAAATGTCCCTGGAAGAAGTAAACGAAAGGAAACAGGATTAAGAATCTCCATGATCTTATAAGGTCCAATGAATCTAGGCTTAAACTTAGGAGATGCAACTCTCATAGGGATATTTCTTGAGGACAACCAGACCAAGTCCCCCACTTCAAACCGAGGACCATCAGTCCTATGCCAGTTGGCAAACCGCTGGGCCCTCTCCTGAGAGAGGGACAACCTCTCCACTACCTGGTCCCAAATCTGCTACATACGCTCCACAACAGAGTCAACACCCAGACAGACAGAAGCCTCCGTCTGTCCCGAAGAAAATCGAGGGTGAAACCCAAAATTGCAGAAAAATGGAGACATCAAAGTGGCAGAGCTAGCCCTATTATTAAGAGCAAACTCAGCCAAAGGCAAAAAAGAGACCCAGTCATCTTGATCAGCAGACACAAAGCATCTCAGATAAGTCTCCAATGTCTGGTTTGTTCTCTCAGTTTGTCCATTGGTCTGAGGATGAAAAGCCGAGGAGAAAGACAATTGAACACCAAGTTTAGAACAAAAAGTCTTCCAAAATCTAGAAACAAACTGGACTCCTCTGTCAGACACAATGTTCTCAGGAATGCCGTGTAACCGAACCACGTGCTGAAGGAACAAAGGCACCAATTCAGAGGAGGAAGGCAACTTAGGTAATGGCACAAGATGTATCATTTTGGAAAACCTATCACAAATCACCCAGATAACGGTCATTCTCTGAGAAACAGGAAGGTCGGAAATGAAATCCATAGAGATATGGGTCCATGGTCTCTTGGGCACAGGCAATGGCATCAACAAACCACTAGAGCGAGAGCAAGGCTTGGAGCGAGAGCAAGTCCCGCAGGACTGCAAATTCCCTGACGTCACGAGACAAAGTAGGCCACCAAAAGGACCGACTAACCAAGTCTCTGGTACCAAAAATTCCGGGATGACCGGCCAACGCGGAACAATGAATCTCAGACATCACACTCTTTTTCCACCGATCTGGGACAAACAATTTCCCAGTAGGGCAGCGCTCGGGTTTATCCTCCTGACACCCCTCAGAGAAAGTCTCAAATTGGGCGAGATGGCGGAAAGAACTACACCCTCTTTCAAAATAACAGCAGGATCAGACAACCCAGGAGAGTCCGCAAGGAAACTCCTCAAGAGGGCATCCGCCTTAACATTCTTAGTGCCAAGAAGAAAGGAAACCACAAAATTAAAACGTGTGAAAAACAAGGCCCACCTGGCCTGTCTAGGATTAAGTTGCTTGGCTGATTCCAGATAAACCAGATTCTTATGGTCTGTGAGGACCACCACCTGATGTTTGGCTCCCTCCAGCCAATGTCTCCACTCTTCAAAAGCCCACTTCATGGCCAATAACTCCCGATTACCCACGTCATAATTACGTTCAGTTGGAGAAAATTTTCGAGAGAAAAAGGCACAAGGGTTACTTCTAGAGGTCTCTGGATCTCTTTGGGACATAACGGCACCTGCCCCAATTTCAGAGGCATCAACCTCCACCTGAAATGGCAGAGAAACATCAGGCTGCCGTAGAACAGGAGCAGAAGTAAATCTCTGCTTCAGTTCCTGAAACGCAGAGACTGCCTCAGGAGGCCAATTCACCACATCAGAACCCTTTTTGGTCAAATCAGTCAATGGTTTAACAATAACAGAGAAATTACCAATAAATTTATGATAAAAATTGGCAAAACCCAAGAATCTCTGAAGAGCTTTTAATGAAGTAGGTTGGACCCAATCACAGATGGCCTGAACCTTGACCAGGTCCATTTCAATAACAGATGGGGACAAAATGAATCCCAGAAATGAGATCCTCTGTACGCCAAAAAGACACTTTGATCCCTTCACATTCAGAGCATTCTCTCTCAAAATCTGGAACACAGTCCGAACATGTTTCACATGAGAGTCCCAGTCATTGGAAAAAATCAAGATATCATCCAAATAAACAATCAGAAATTTATCCACAAAATCCCTGAAAATGTCATTCATGAAGGACTGGAAGACAGAAGGAGCATTAGTGAGCCCAAAGGGCATCACTAGGTACTCAAAATACCCCTCTGGGGTATTGAATGCCGTCTTCCATTCATCCCCGTGCTTAATGCGAATAAGGTTATACGCCCCCCTGAGGTCAAGCTTGGTAAACCAAGTAGCACTCTTCACCCTGGAAAACAGGTCAGAAATCAAGGGTAACGGATATTGATATTTCACAGTGATATTGTTCAAGAGACGGTAATTAATACACGGCCTTAATGAACCATCCTTTTTGGCCACAAAGAAAAAACCGGCACCCAAGGGTGAAGAGGATGGTCTGATATGACCCTTCTCCAATGATTCCTTGATATAAGACCGCATAGCGTCATGTTCAGGTACAGACAAGTTAAAAAGGCGACCTTTAGGGAATTTACTACCAGGCAATAATTCAATAGCGCAGTCATAGCTCCTATGGGGGGGCAAGGATGCAGATTTACTTTCGCTAAACACATCAGAAAAATCAGTCAAAAAGTCAGGAACATCCTGAGCCTGGGGAGAGGCAGAAAAAACAGGAGTGTTGGCATTAACACATTGGCAGCCCCAACTTGTTACAGACACAGATTTCCAATCCAAAACAGGATTATGAGACTGTAACCAAGGGAAACCTAGTACAATAATGTCATGCAGATTATACAGCACCAAAAATTTGCAACTCTCCTGATGATCAGGTTCAACCCTCTTATCACCTGAGTAGAGAACTGGGGTTTATTCTCAGCCAAAGGGGTAGAATCAATCCTGTTTTGAATGGGTTTGAGATGAGTTCTGAGCAGAGGCTCCCTCTGGTGGTTACAAGCGGTACTAGTGAAGATTGTGAGGACTGGGAATCAGGTGTTACTGACTGGTCTTATATAAGGGAGTCATTTTCCCATCAGGGTTGCCGGTGAACAATTGTTCTGGTCTGAATCCTTCATTCCAGTTTCCCTTGTAGCCTGCTGTGTCTTGTCTGCATCTCCTGCTTCCAGATAAGTCTTTTTCTTCTTTTTTGTTTGTGCTATATTTTTGCATTTTGTCCTGCACTTCTTTGGGGGCCTTCTGGGTCCCCTCCGGGGGCTTCTGCCTTCTCAGTTTAGTTCAGCCACTGAGTTTTGTTCTTTTGCTTTTTCCAGTTTTTTCAGTGGCTGCTGTTTTGATTTTGTTACACCAGAGAGCTAATTTAGGTGGTAGAGGTCGTGTGATCTCAGGTGATTTTGAAATTAGTAGAGTTGGTGTTTTTCAGGGTTTTCTGGGATTGCAGTAAGTACCCTTCCTATCCTTTTCTATTTAGATAGTTTGGGCCCCAGCGTTTGCTCTTACTATTTTCTTTCTGTGTCAGTATTTCCTCTTGTCTAACCGCCATTACATGTTTGGGGGCTTTCTATTATCTTTGGGGTTCTGCTCCGGGGCAGATAGCTTTCCTATTTCTATCTTTAGGTGTAGTTAGTTTCTCAGGCTGTGACGAGGCGTCTAGGACCAACGTAGGAACGCTCCACGGCTGCCTCTTGTTGCGGTGGTTACTCAGGGTATTGCAATCCCATAGATTCCAACTGCTCTGGTGTATTGCCTTTTTTACCTGCACTCCTCAGCTACCGAAACATAACAGTATCACCGGCCCAAAAAATTGAAAATTGTATGGTACTCACAGAAGGGAAAAAATATTGTGATAGAAAAAAGGTTGTCAGAGTTGTCAGAGATATTTTTCTGTTTGTTGCATTTTTTTTTTCCCTCTGTATCTCTGGGTGCTGGGGAGGATCTTTTTTCCCAATGGAGTTTGCACAGTTGTCTGGCCGTGTGGATCGGCTTGCCACTGAGGTTCGGAGTATTGCTATCTATCTTGCTGGGTTGCCTGTTGTGGAACCTAGGATCCCCATGCCAGATTTGTTTTTAGGGGATCGAGCTAAGTTTCAGAATTTTAAAAATAATTGTAAATTGTTTTTTGCCTTAAAATCTAAGTCCTCAGGAAACGCAGCGCAGCAGGTTCAAATTATCATCTCTCTCCTGCGCGGCGATCCTCAGGATTGGGCTTTTTCCCTGATACCTGGGGATCCTATTTTGAGTGATGTTGATGCGTTTTTTCAGGCTTTGGGGTTATTGTACGATGAGCCTAATGTCACTGATCAAGCTGAAAAAGCCTTGTTGGCATTAAATCAGGGGCTTAATGACGCTGAGTTATACTGTCAGAGATTCCGTAGGTGGGCAGTCCTGAGCAAGTGGAATGACGACGCTTTGGCGGCCCTTTTCCGGAAGGGTCTGTCAGATAATGTAAAGGATGTTATGGTGAGATTCCCTGTCCCCTCTGGTCTCAATGATTCTATGTCATTAGCGATTCAAATTGACAGACGTTTGCGTGAGCGGAGAAGTATGCGTGGTATGGTGTTGCCTTGTGAACCAGCTCCTGAAACCATGCAGTGTGATAGAGTGGTGTCTGGGGCACAGCGTCATGAGTTTCGAAAGCGCAATGGGTTATGTTTCTACTGTGGTGATGCCTCTCATGCTATTTCAGTCTGCCCTAAGCGGGGAAGACGTTTTGCACGCTCAGTTGTCTTGGGTAGTGTTCAGACTAAGTTTTTATTAACTGTCACTCTGATATGCTCTCTGTCCTCATTTTCTGCTCAGGCTTTCGTTGATTCTGGAGCAGCTATTAACCTGATGGATTATGATTTTGCTAAACGTTGTGGGTTTCCCTTGATACCCCTACAGAAGTCTATTCCCCTACTGGGGATCGATTCTACCCCTTTGGCTGAGAATAAACCCCAGTTTTCTACTCAGGTGATAATGAGGGTTGAACCTGATCACCAGGAGTGCTGCAAATTTTTGGTTCTATATAATCTGCATGACATTATCGTGCTGGGTTTCCCTTGGTTGCAGTCTCATAATCCTGTTTTGGATTGGAAGTCTGTGTCTGTGGCCAGTTGGGGCTGCCAATGTGTTAATACCAACACTCCTGTTTTTTCTGCCTCCCCCCAGGCTCAGGATGTTCCTGACTTTTTGTTTGATTTTTCTGATGTGTTTTAGCGAAAGTAAATCTGCATCCTTGCCTCCCCATAGGAGCTATGACTGCGCTATTGAATTAGTGCCGGGTAGTAAATTCCCTAAAGGTCGCCTTTTTAACTTGTCTGTACCTGAACATGATGCTATGCGGTCTTATATCAAGGAATCATTGGAGAAGGGTCATATCAGACCATCCTCTTCACCCTTAGGTGCCGGTTTTTTCTTTGTGGCCAAAAAAGATGGTTCATTAAGGCCGTGTATTGATTATCGTCTCTTGAACAATATTACTGTGAAATATCAATACCCTTACCCTTGATTTCTGACCTGTTTTCCAGGGTGAAAAATGCTACTTGGTTTACCAAGCTTGACCTCAGGGGGGCGTATAACCTTATTCGCATTAAGCACGGGGATGAATGGAAGACGGCATTCAATACCCCTGAAGGGCATTTTGAGTACCTTGTGATGCCCTTTGGGCTCACTAATGCTCCTTCCGTCTTCCAGTCCTTCATGAATGACATTTTCAGGGATTTTGTGGACAAGTTTCTGATTGTTTATTTGGATGATATCTTGATTTTTTCTAATGACTGGGACTCTCATGTGAAACATGTTCGAACTGTGTTCCAGATTTTGAGAGAGAATGCTCTGTATGTGAAGGGATCAAAGTGTCTTTTTGGCGTACAGAGGATCTCATTTCTGGGATTCATTTTGTCCCCATCTGTTATTGAAATGGATCCGGTCAAGGTTCAGGCCATCTGTGATTGGGTCCAACCTACTTCATTAAAGGCTCTTCAGAGATTTTTGGGTTTTGCCAATTTTTATCGTAAATTTATTGGTAATTTCTCGGTTATTGTTAAACCATTAACTGATTTGACCAGAAAGGGTTCTGATGTGGTGAATTGGCCTCCTGAGGCAGTCTCTGCATTTCAGGAACTTAAGCAGAGATTCACTTCTGCTCCTGTTCTACGGCAGCCTGATGTTTCTCTGCCATTTCAGGTGGAGGTTGATGCCTCTGAAATTGGGGCAGGTGCCGTTTTGTCCCAAAAAGATCCAGAGACCTCTAAAAGTAACCCTTGTGCCTTTTTCTCTCGAAAATTTTCTCCTACTGAACGTAATTATGACGTGGGTAATCGGGAGTTATTGGCCATGAAGTGGGCTTTTGAAGAATGGAGACATTGGCTGGAGGGAGCCAAACATCAGGTGGTGGTCCTTACGGACCATAAGAATCTGGTCTATCTGGAATCTGCCAAGCGACTCAATCCTAGACAGGCTAGGTGGGCCTTGTTTTTCACACGTTTTAATTTTGTGGTTTCCTTTCTTCCTGGCACTAAGAATGTTAAGGCGGATGCCCTCTCGAGGAGTTTCCTTGCGGACTCTCCTGAGTTATCTGATCCTTCTGTTATTTTGAAAGAGGGTGTAGTTCTTTCCGCCATCTCGCCCAATTTGAGACTTGCTCTGGAGGGGTGTCAGGAGGATAGGCCCGAGCGCTGCCCTGTTGGAAAATTGTTTGTCCCGGACCAATGGAAAAAGAGTGTGATGTCTGAGATTCATTGTTCCGCATTGGCTGGGCATCCCGGAATTTTTGGTACCAGAGACTTGGTTAGTCGGTCCTTTTGGTGGCCTACCTTGTCTCGTGATGTCAGGGAATTTGTGCAGTCCTGCGGGACTTGCTCTCGCTCCAAGCCTTGCTCTCGCTCTAGTGGTTTATTGATGCCATTGCCTGTGCCCGAGAGACCATGGACCCATATCTCTATGGATTTCATTTCCGATCTTCCTGTTTCTCAGAGAATGACCACCATCTGGGTAATTTGTGATAGGTTTTCCAAAATGATACATCTTGTGCCATTACCTAAGTTGCCTTCCTCCTCTGAATTGGTGCCGTTGTTCCTTCAGCACGTGGTTCGTTTACACGGCATTCCTGAGAACATTGTGTCTGACAGAGGAGTCCAGTTTGTTTCCAGATTTTGGAGGACTTTTTGTTCTAAACTGGGTGTTCAATTGTCTTTCTCCTCGGCATTTCATCCTCAGACCAATGGTCAAACTGAGAGAACAAACCAGACATTGGAGACTTATCTTAGATGCTTTGTGTCTGCTGATCAGGATGACTGGGTCTCTTTTTTGCCTTTGGCTGAGTTTGCTCTTAATAATAGGGCTAGCTCTGCCACTTTGATGTCTCCGTTTTTCTGTAATTCTGGGTTTCACCCTCGATTTTCTTCAGGACAGACGGAGGCTTCTGTCTGTCCAGGGTTGACTCTGTTGTGGAGCGTATGCAACAGATTTGGGACCAGGTAGTGGAGAGGTTGTCCCTCTCTCAGGAGAAGGCCCAGCGGTTTGCTAACCGGCATAGGACTGATGGTCCTCGGTTTAAAGTGGGGGACTTGGTCTGGTTGTCCTCAAAGAATATTCCTATGAGAGTAGCATCTCCTAAATTTAAGCCTAGGTTCATTGGACCTTATAAGATCATGGAGATTATTAATCCTGTTTCTTTTCGTTTGCTTCTTCCAGGGACATTTAAGATCCATAACGTGTTCCACAAGTCCTTGTTGAAGAGGTTTGTTGAGCCAGTGGTTCCTGCTGCTGTGCCTCCTGACCGTGTTTTGGTTGAGGGCAATATGGAGTATGTGGTTGAGAAAATATTGGATTCTCGTTTTTCTAGACGGAAACTTCAGTATTTGGTTAAATGGAGAGGTTATGGTCAGGAAGACAATTCTTGGGTGTTTGCTTCGGACATCCATGCTAGGAGACTTATCCGTGCTTATCATAGAACTCATCCTGACCGACCTGGTTGTTCAAATGAGGGTTCGGTGACCCCTCCTCAAGGGGGGGGTACTGTTGTGAATGGGTTTGAGATGAGTTCTGAGCAGAGGCTCCCTCTGGTGGTTACAAGCGGTACTAGTGAAGATTGTGAGGACTGGGAATCAGGTGTTACTGACTGGTCTTATATAAGGGAGTCATTTTCCCATCAGGGTTGCCGGTGAACAATTGTTCTGGTCTGAATCCTTCATTCCAGTTTCCCTTGTAGCCTGCTGTGTCTTGTCTGCATCTCCTGCTTCCAGATAAGTCTTTTTCTTCTTTTGTGTTTGTGCTATATTTTTGCATTTTGTCCTGCACTTCTTTGGGGGCCTTCTGGGTCCCCTCCGGGGGCTTCTGCCTTCTCAGTTTAGTTCAGCCACTGAGTTTTGTTCTTTTGCTTTTTCCAGTTTTTTCAGTGGCTGCTGTTTTGATTTTGTTACACCAGAGAGCTAATTTAGGTGGTAGAGGTCGTGTGATCTCAGGTGATTTTGAAATTAGTAGAGTTGGTGTTTTTCAGGGTTTTCTGGGATTGCAGTAAGTACTCTTCCTATCCTTTTCTATTTAGATAGTTTGGGCCCCAGCGTTTGCTCTTACTATTTTCTTTCTGTGTCAGTATTTCCTCTTGTCTAACCGCCATTACATGTTTGGGGGCTTTCTATTATCTTTGGGGTTCTGCTCCGGGCAGATAGCTTTCCTATTTCTATCTTTAGGTGTAGTTAGTTTCTCAGGCTGTGACGAGGCGTCTAGGACCAACGTAGGAACGCTCCACGGCTGCCTCTAGTTGTGGTGGTTAGTCAGGGTATTGCAATCCCATAGATTCCAACTGCTCTGGTGTATTGCCTTTTTTACCTGCACTCCTCAGCTACCGAAACATAACACAATCCCCAGTAGGGGAATAGACTTCCGTAGGGGTGTCAAGGGAAACCCACAACGTTTAGCAAAATCAAAATCCATCAGGATTAATAGCTGCTCCCGAATCAACAAAACCTGAGCAGAAAATGTGGACAGGGAGCAAATCAGGGTAACAGTCAACAGAAATTTAGTCTGAACACTACCCAAGACAACTGAGCGTGCAAAACGTCTTCCCCGCTTAGGGCAGACTGAAATAGCATGAGAGGCGTCACCACAGTAGAAACATAACCCATTGCGTTTTCGAAACTCATGACGCTGTGCCCCAGAATCCACTCTATCACACTGCATGGGTTCAGACGCTGGTTCACAAGGCAACACTATTCCACGGATACCTCTACGCTCACGCAAACGTCTGTCAATTTGAATCGCTAATGACATAGAATCATTGAGACCATAGGGAGCAGGGAAACCCACCATAACATCTTTTACATTCTCTGACAGACCCTTCCGAAAAAGGGCTGCCAAAGCATCATCATTCCATTTGGTCAGGACTGCACACTTACAAAATTTCTGACAGTATAACTCAGCGTCCTCAAGCCCCTGATTTAATGCCAACAAGGTTTTTTCAGCTTGATCAGCGACATTAGGTTCATCGTACAATAACCCCAGAGCCAGAAAAAATGCATCGACATTACTCAAAACAGGGTCCCAGGTGTCAGGGAAAAAGCCCAATCCTGAGGATCGCCGCGCAGGAGAGAGATGACAATTTGAACCTGCTGTGCTGCGTTCCCTGAGGACTTAGGTTTTAAGGCAAAAAACAACTTACAGTTATTTTTGAAATTCAGAAATTTAGCTCGATCCCCTAAAAACAAATCTGGCATGGGAATCCTAGGTTCCACAACAGGCAACCCTGCAAGATAGGTAGCAATTCTCCGAACTTCAGTGGCAAGCTGATCCACACGGCCAGACAACTGTGCAAGCTCCATTGAGAGAAAAAAAAATCCTCCTCAGCACTCAGAGAAACAGAGGGAAAAAAAAAAATCTCTGACAACTCTGACAATCCTTTTTTCTTTTTTTTTTCACACTATTTTTCCCTTCTGTGAGTACCATATAATTTTCAGTTTGGCAGGTGATACTGTTATGTTTTGGTAGCTGAGGAGAGAAGGCAAAAACGGCAATACACCAGAGAGGTTGGAATCTACTGGATTGCAGTACCCTGACTAACCACCACAACTAAAGGCAGCCGTGGAGCGTACCTACGTTGGTCCTAGACGCCTTGTCACAGCCTGAGAAGCTAACTACACCTAAAGATAGAAAGAGTAAAACTATCTGCCCCGAGCAGATCCCCAAAGAACATAGGAAGCCCCCAAACATGTAATCGCGGTTAGACAAGAGGAAATACAGACACAGACAGAAAATAGTATGAGCAAACGTTGGGGCCCAAACTACCTGGACAGAAAAGGATAGGAAGGACACTTACTGCAATCCCAAAAAACCCTAAAAAGTACCAACTCTACTAATTACAAAAACACCTGAGATCACACGACCCCCACCACCTAAATTAGTTCTCTGGTGCAACAAAACTAAGCCGCAGCCACTGAAAAAACTGGAAAAGGCAAATGAACAAATAACAGAGGCCCAGATAAACTGAGAGGAGCACAAGCCCCAGGAGGGGATCTGGCTGACTTCCACAGAAGTGCAGGAAAACAATGCAAAAAGCAAGCTCAAAAATAAAAGCAGAAAATGTCTTATCTGAGAGCAGGAGAAGAGGAAAGATTCAGAAGGCTTCCAAGTGAACCAGGAACAACAGCAGTTAGACAAGAACAATTGATCACCGGCAACCCTGATGGAGGAAACCTCCCATTATATAGGACCAGTCTGTAACTCCTGATTGCCAATCCTCACCAAATGGTTCAGCACCGTCTGCAACCACCAGAGTGAGCTTCTGCTCAGAATTCATTTCTAACACATTCACAACAGACTGCATGCTAATTTCCGGAAAGTCGCTGTGGAGTCAAAATATTCACTCCTCCTATAGATTGTACCCCTCAGTGAATTAATTTATAAAATGGAATCACTTTATGAGGATTCGGACTGTTCTGGTTTTCTGTCATTTAGTTATATTAGGGCTTCTGCATATGGTGTTTCCAATCTCATCTGGGATCCTGCTGTCCAGCTGGAGTAATCTGCTCCCTACTTCACCAATTGGAAGTACCACACCCTACTAAAGCGCAAAGCATATGGCCGGAATCTGTCAGAAACAGCGTTGTTCTCTTCTGGTTCACGCCTCTGTGCTCAGCTCGCGGCTTGTGTATTTGTTTCCTGTGGTGACCGTGGCCCGTTTACTGACTACTCTTGTGTCTTCTGATTCTGTATTCTGTCCTTCTGGTTCTGACTCAGCTACCTGACTATTCTTCTTGCCATCTAACACCACAGAATAGCAGGTAACACCATGATCCAAGCCTTGGGGCCCCAGTGTAGGTCCAGATCCATGCAAGAGTGTTAAAGGGTGATGAGCAAGGCAATCCTTGGGATATTGAAAGCAGAGAAGATAGTGCCAAGCATGTTCATGGTGGATATCTTCTGAGCGCCAGTTGACCATGAACAGTGCTTCCAATACATTGTGTCTGCAAACTATTCCAGCTAGATCTGCATTCAAATAGCTAAATGGCGCTCCTTCCCTTCTGAACACTGCCATATACAAGAGAGTAGTGTACAATCGTATGTAGGGTATTGTGCGAAGCTGGAAAATAATTTGTAAGATCCATTTATTTTCTATTATCCTTTAATAATAATTCCAAAGTTATTAAATAGAGTATTTTGGGCAATAACTACTGTTGGCAAAAACTGTGACTATAGACAATAACATCTACTGAAGTGATCAAACTCAACAGTCTTCATCAGTAATAAATGAGTAGCTAGTGGTGAAACCTCTCTGGGGTAATTAGAGCATGAGGCTCGGTGACTTCACAATCTAAACTATCGTAAGATCCAATATTTTCTGCCAGATGAGTTTCAAGAAGAAATATTACACATTTAAAGAGAACTGTGTATAATAATGCAGAGCTGAGATGTCTTAAATGGAACCTGTCAGCAGGATTGTGCTCAGTAACCTACAGACACTGTCAGGTCGCTGCCGTTATACTGATTACAATGATACCTTGGTTGATAAAATCTGTCTTGTGGTTGTTTCATCTGTATTTGTAGTTTTCAGTTAATGAGATTCTCGTGCTCCCCTGTGGGGCTGTGGGTGGGGCTACAGGTAAGCCTGTGGGAGGGGCTACCGGTGGGGCTGTGGGCGGGGCTTTATGTGGTGCTCTGAATAAATATGCATCTATATTGGCTTATGACAGGTCACTGATCCCATCATTTTTACATAATGCACATAATAGCGTTACTATTGTTGACAATGCCTATAATATTGTGTCTATTGTGAGACTTGGAAAAAATTACGTACAGCAAAATGTCACCGGCGATGGCGGTGCCTGCACAGCAGCATCTATAAGCAAAAGACAGATGCTAATGGACAGGCGAAGTCGGTGTCATTTTGCTGGATGTAGTTTTTTTTTCTAGACCTCACAATAGCCACAATATTATAGACATCAACAATAATATCAATGCTATTATATGCATTATGTAAAAATGGGGGCAAGTCAGTGAGGGGTCAGTGACCTGTCATAAGCCAAAACAGATGCACATATAATCAGAGCACCACATAAAGCCCCGCCCACAGCTCCGCCCCAGAGCACGAGAATCTCAATAACTGAAAACTACAAATAAAGATTAAACAAAAACCACAAGACGGATTTCATCATCAGATATCAATGTAATCAGTATAACGGCGCTGACCTGACAGTGTCTGTAGGTTACTGTGCACAATCCTGCTGATAGGTTCACTTTAAATTTAGATCTTGGGCATTTGGAAGAGGCAATGGAGAGCTTTTATTAAGGCTATCAGGAAGTTACAGACTCACATAAGTGGGGCAGAACAATCCCACCACAATCAAGCTATCATACAGAATGAACAGGTAATAAAAAGACCTTTTTTTTTTATTCTATGTTAGGCTACTTTCACACTCGCGTTTTTTTGCGACACATGCGCAATGTTCCCCTATCTTTAACATGGCGGGCGCAGGGTCTAGAGCTTGGACGCGTTCATCTGCGTTTGTCGTGAGCTGCGCATTTTCCAGGTGTGCGCCCATACGCGCTAGACGCTACATGTTGCATTTTTTATTCTGCCCAGCCACTGTAAAAAAGCGTGTGCGCACGCTATGCGCAAAAAAATAACATTACAGTCTATGAGGGCGCTGGCGTGCGCATGGCTTTGCAACATTGTTTGTGAGGAGTGTAGATAAAAAGATGATAGAGACAGAGAATATAGATAATAGAGACAGAGATGATAGATGATAGAGACAGATGATAGAGACAGAGATGATAGATGATAGAGACAGAGATGATAGAGACAGATGATAGAGACAGAGATGATAGATGATAAAGCCAGATGATAGAGACAGATGATAGACAGAGATGATAGAGACAGATATGATAGAGACAGAGATGATAGAGACAGATGATAGAGACAGAGAAAGATATAGAGACAGAGATGATAGATGATAGAGACAGATGATAGAGACAGAGATGATAGAGAGACAGATGATAGACAGAGATGATAGAGACAAATGATAGATGATAGACAGATGATAGAGACAGAGTTGATAGAGACAGAGATGATAGAAACGTGACACGTAGACAACCCATGCGCTGAAAAAAACGCAAACGCATGCAAAAACGCATGAAATCGCATACAAACGCTGCGTTTTTGGTCGTAATGTGCATGCTGATGCAACTAAATAGCGCAGCGTTTACAAGCGTTTGCACGCGTTTTTTAAAGCGCTTCATGTGCGCTCGAAACGCATCTCAAAAAAACGCAAGTGTGAAAGTAGCCTTACATCCCCAACAACATATGTATGAGGGGAGAACTCCAACAGTAAACCAGAGCTGCAGTCATTTATGGTGGACCATTGGAGCTACTATGAGTCCTGACCAGAAGATTAGAGAAAATAATATTGCTCCCCATTTCAGGAGAGATTGTGCAGTAATCTGAACTCGTTAGGATCGAAAACAATGTAATTTATGAGGTGGAGTGAATCCATGAAACCAGGGCTGGAGCCATGCCACCACATCTCCTGCAGGCGTGAATAAATGTATATTACAGCCATCAGCCACGCACAGCTCAGAGATATTCATGGCACAGGGGTGATGTGTGTGAGACAGTGAAGGGGTGCGTACTGGACGGCGTGTATATCTCGCCCAGGTTTCTTAGCTGGGGCGCATAAAAAATAGGTTGTCAGTACGGTGTTCACTCCATTCCCATCCGGGACAGGCTTCCAGTTCAACCCTGAGTGAACACAGCTGCTTAATTAGACAGCTAGAAGTAGCTGCTTGGGGAGTACAGAGAGGGCTCTCAGTCTGGATCTGACTTCAGACGCTGTTGGAGTCTCCTGCAAACCTCACGCTGGTAACTACAGATTATATGTGTTATTTTGGGCCAGGCTATTAGAGTCTGGTCCCTGATAGTGAGGGTAATTATCTATGTGTAGTAAGTAGCCGGAGAGGCTCAGGAATTTATGTTTATGATTTGGTTTTGATCACGTTCTGTTTGCTGTGGATTTTAATAAAGCTGGTTGCGGCCAGTTTTCACCAGAACTGCTGTCTGTGAATGAACTGTTTGTGCCACTCCGTCTGCCAGGACGGCGATCCCCAGAGCTATATCCCCTGAAAAGCTTACAATTGGTGCTCGAATGCTGGGGCAACACAGTGGCTGAAGACAACAGTAAAGAAATGTCTGTTGGAGCAGTCTTAAAGAGACAGTAGCCCTAAAAGACTTTGCAAAGAGAAAAAAAAAAAGGTGTCTGCACCGTAAAACTGAACTTGTTGTGGAGAGGACTGTGGAGTATATATGTCTTGGGTGAAGGCTGTCAGCCAGACCAAGATGTCTGGCAGTATGGAGGAGCTCGTTAAACACCTGGTCCAGAACCAGCAGGCCATGCAGCAGAGCATGCAACAGGCCCAGCTGTAAGGTTCTTTGTCTCTGTTGACATGTTCCTTGAAACTCAGTTTTTCGTCTGCCATTTTGCTTTCTGTCTTTCTGCAGCTCTTGCCCTCAGTTAATATGGAGTTTCCAGTTTTCATGTTCCCGCCCTGATTCTTCCCTCTTGCTTCTTAAGCAGCCTCAGCTGAACAATCAGTGCTCCTGAATCAAGCCTCAGTCAGTCTGTGACCTGACTCCTGGAAGCCTTGGACTTGTACTCCAGCTATTCCCTACTGAGGAACCTTGGAACACTTTTGGACTCTGGAAACCTGCTGTTTGGTGAATCCATGTTTGCAGAGGAATTACGGTACAGAGAAGAGATCCTGAACCTGCTTTGGAGATTTATTGTAGTGCTTGAAGTTTCTCTGGCCTGCTGTGTCTCCTGTCGCTGTTCCTGCAAACTGTGTGAACTTTTCAGCATGCTTGTATGAAGTAATACAAGTCATTTCATTTCAACCTATGTCTCCTGTGTTTTCCTCGCACCCAAGCACAAGACGCTATAGGAACTGTACACTATACATGACACCAGCAGAGCATGCAACAACAACACCTACAGGCCCAGCAGAGCATGCAGCAGCAACACATGCAGAGCCAGCAGCAACAGCAGGAGACCAACGGGTTATTACTGGAGCAGGTTGCAGCACTAACAAAAACTCTAAGCACCTCGGCCCCGAATAAAGACGCCGGGTCACCAGCATTATCCGCTGTAAAGAAGGCGGTAAAACAGACCCTGCAGAAGATGATGCCTCATGACGATGTGGAGGCATATCTAGCTATATTTGAGAGACTGGCAGAGAAGGAGAATCTGCCACAATCTGAATGGGCTATGGTGGTCGCGCCCTATCTGACTGGGGAACCCCAAAAAGCCTATTTTGACCTCAGCGAGCAGGACAGCAAAAACTATACTAAGTTGAAAGCGGAGATTCTTGCTCACCTGGGTGTGACGAGGGCAGTCCGTGCCAGGAGAGTCCATAACTGGAGATACAGGCGAGACAAGCCTGCTCGCTCACAAATGTATGACTTGATTTCTTTAGTAAGGAAGTGGTTGGAACCTGACGTGTTATGAATGGACTTGAAATGAGTTCTGAGCAGAGGCTCCCTCTGGTGGTTACAAGCGGTACTGGACTGTCCAGTGAAGATTGTGAGGATTGGGAATCAGGTGTTACTGACTGGTCTTATTTGAGGGAGTCGCCTTCCCATCAGGGTTGCCGGTGATCAATTGTTCTGGTCTCAATCCTTGATTCCTGTTTCCTTTGTAGCCTGCTGTGTCGTGTCTGCATCTCCTGCTATCAGATAAGACTTTTTCTTCTTTTTGTTTTTGTGCTTGATTTTTGCATTTTGTCCTGCACTTCTGTGGGGGCCTTCAGGGTCCCCTCCGGGGGCTTTTAACCTCTCAGTTTAGTTCAGCCACTGATGTTTGGTACATTTGCTTTTTCCAGTTTTTTCAGTGGCTGCTGTTTTGATTTTGTTACACCAGAGAACTAATTTAGGTGGTAGAGGTCGTGTGATCTCAGGTGTTTTTGAAATTAGTAGAGTTGGTGCTTTTCAGGTTTTTTTTTGGGATTGCAGTAAGTGCCCTTCCTATCCTTTTCTATTTAGATAGTTTGGGCCCCAACGTTTGCTCATACTATTTTCTGTCTGTGTCAGTATTTCTTCTTGTCTAACCGCCATTACATATTTGGGGGCTTTCTATGTTCTTTGGGGATCTGCTCCGGGGCAGATAGCTTTCCTCTTTCTATCTTTAGGTATAGTTAGTTTCTCAGGCTGTGACGAGGCGTCTAGGACCAACGTAGGAACGCTCCACGGCTGCCTCTAGTTGTGGTGGTTAGTCAGGGTACTGCAATCTCATAGATTCCAACTGCTCTGGTGTATTGCCTTTTTTACCTGCACTCCTCAGCTACCAAATCATAACAGTATCACCGGCCAAAACTGAAAATTATATGGTACTCACAGAAGGGAAAAATATTGTGAAAGAAAAAAAAAAGGTTGTCAGAGTTGTCAGAGATATTTTTCTGTTTGTTGCATTTTTTTTTTCCCCTCTGTATCTCTGGGTGCTGGGGAGGATTTTTTCTCTCAATGGAGTTTGCACAGTTGTCTGGCCGTGTGGATCAGCTTGCCACTGAGGTTCGGAGTATTGCTACCTATCTTGCTAGGTTGCCTGTTGTGGAACCTAGGATTCCCATGCCAGATTTGTTTTTGGGGGATCGAGACAAGTTTCTGAATTTCAAAAATAATTGTAAATTGTTTTTTGCCTTAAAATCTAAGTCCTCAGGGAACGCAGCGCAGCAGGTTCAAATTGTCATCTCTCTCCTGCGCGGCGATCCTCAGGATTGGGCTTTTTCCCTGACACCTGGGGATCCTGTTTTGAGTGATGTTGATGCATTTTTTCAGGCCTTGGGGTTATTGTACGATGAGCCTAATGTCACTGATCAAGCTGAAAAAGCCTTGTTGGCATTAAATCAGGGGCTTGATGACGCTGAGTTATACTGTCAGAGATTCCGCAGGTGGGCAGTCCTGACCAAATGGAATGACGACGCTTTGGCAGCCCTTTTTCGGAAGGGTCTGTCAGATAATGTAAAGGATGTTATGGTGGGATTCCCTGTCCCCTCTGGTCTCAATGATTCTATGTCATTAGCGATTCAAATTGACAGACGTTTGCGTGAGCGGAGAAGTATGCGTGGAATAGTGTTGCCTTGTGAACCTGCTTCTGAACCCATGCAGTGTGATAGAGTGGTTTCTGGGGCACAGCGTCATGAGTTTCGAAAGCGCAATGGGTTATGTTTCTACTGTGGTGATGCCTCTCATGCTATTTCAGTCTGCCCTAAGCGGGGAAGACGTTTTGCACGCTCAGTTGTCTTGGGTAGTGTTCAGACTAAGTTTTTATTAACTGTTACTCTGATATGCTCTCTGTCCTCATTTTCTGCTCAGGCTTTCGTTGATTCGGGAGCAGCTATTAACCTGATGGATTTTGATTTTGCTAAACGTTGCGGGTTTCCCTTGATACCCCTACAGAAGTCTATTCCCCTACTGGGGATCGATTCTACCCCTTTGGCTGAGAATAAACCTCAGTTCTCTACTCAGGTGATAATGAGGGTTGAACCTGATCATCAGGAGAGCTGCAAATTTTTGGTTCTGTATAATCTGCATGACATTATCGTGCTGGGTTTCCCTTGGTTACAGTCTCATAATCCTGTTTTGGATTGGAAATCTGTGTCTGTAACCAGTTGGGGCTGCCAATGTGTTAATACCAACACTCCTGTTTTTTCTGCCTCCCCCAGGCTCAGGATGTTCCTGACTTTTTGATTGATTTTTCTGATGTGTTTAGCGAAAGTAAATCTGCATCCTTGCCTCCCCATAGGAGCTATGACTGCGCTATTGAATTAGTGCCTGGTAGTAAATTCCCTAAAGGTCGCCTTTTTAACTTGTCTGTACCTGAACATGACGCTATGCGGTCTTATATCAAGGAGTCATTGGAGAAGGGTCATATCAGAGCATCCTCTTCACCCTTAGGTGCCGGTTTTTTCTTTGTGGCCAAAAAGGATGGTTCATTAAGGCCGTGTATTGATTATCGTCTTTTGAACAATATTACTGTGAAATATCAATATCCGTTACCCTTGATTTCTGACCTGTTTTCCAGGGTGAAAAACGCTACTTGGTATACCAAGCTTGACCTCAGGGGGGCATATAACCTTATTCGCATTAAGCACGGGGATGAATGGAAGACGGCATTTAACACCCCTGAGGGGCATTTTGAGTACCTTGTGATGCCCTTTGGGCTCACTAATGCTCCTTCTGTCTTCCAGTCCTTCATGAATGACATTTTCAGGGATTTTGTGGATAAATTTCTGATTGTTTACTTGGATGATATCTTGATTTTTTCTAATGACTGGGACTCTCATGTGAAACATGTTCGAACTGTATTCCAGATTTTGAGAGAGAATGCTCTGTATGTGAAGGGATCAAAGTGTCTTTTTGGCGTACAGAGGATCTCATTTTTGGGATTCATTTTGTCCCCATCTGTTATTGAAATGGACCCGGTCAAGGTTCAGGCCATCTGTGATTGGGTCCAACCTACTTCATTAAAGGCTCTTCAAAGATTTTTGGGTTTTGCCAATTTTTATCGTAAATTTATTGGTAATTTCTCGGTTATTGTTAAACCATTAACTGATTTGACCAAAAAGGGTTCTGATGTGGTGAATTGGCCTCCTGAGGCAGTCTCTGCATTTCAGGAACTTAAGCAGAGATTCACTTCTGCTCCTGTTCTACGGCAGCTTGATGTTTCTCTGCCATTTCAGGTGGAGGTTGATGCCTCTGAAATTGGGGCAGGTGCCGTTTTGTCCCAAAGAGATCCAGAGACCTCTAAAAGTAACCCTTGTGCCTTTTTCTCTCGAAAATTTTCTCCTACTGAACGTAATTATGACGTTGGTAATCGGGAGTTATTGGCCATGAAGTGAGCTTTTGAAGAGTGGAGACATTGGCTGGAGGGAGCCAAACATCAGGTGGTGGTCCTTACGGACCATAAGAATCTGGTTTATCTGGAATCTGCCAAGCGACTTAATCCTAGACAGGCCAGGTGGGCCTTGTTTTTCACACGTTTTAATTTGTGGTTTCCTTTCTTCCTGGCACTAAGAATGTTAAGGCGGATGCCCTCTCGAGGAGTTTCCTTGCGGACTCTCCTGAGGTATCTGATCCTTCTGTTATTTTGAAAGAAGGTGTAGTTCTTTCCGCCATCTCGCCCAATTTGAGACTGGCTCTGGAGGGGTGTCAGGAGGATAGGCCCGAGCGCTGCCCTGTTGGGAAATTAATTGTCCCGGACCAGTGGAAAAAGAGTGTGATGTCTGAGATTCATTGTTCCGCGTTGGCCGGTCATCCCGGAATTTTTGGTACCAGAGACTTGGTTAGTCGGTCCTTTTGGTGGCCTACCTTGTCTCGTGATGTCAGGGAATTTGTGCAGTCCTGCGGGACTTGCTCTCGCTCCAAGCCTTGCTCTCGCTCTAGTGGTTTGTTGATGCCATTGCCTGTGCCCAAGAGACCATGGACCCATATCTCTATGGATTTCATTTCCGACCTCCCTGTTTCTCAGAGAATGACCGTCATCTGGGTGATTTGTGATAGGTTTTCCAAGATGATACATCTTGTGCCATTACCTAAGTTGCCTTCCTCCTCTGAATTGGTGCCTTTGTTCCTTCAGCACGTGGTTCGTTTACACGGCATTCCTGAGAACATTGTGTCTGACAGAGGAGTCCAGTTTGTTTCCAGATTTTGGAGGACCTTTTGTTCTAAGCTTGCTGTTCAGTTGTCTTTCTCCTCGGCGTTTCATCCTCAGACCAATGGTCAAACTGAGAGAACAAACCAGACATTGGAGACTTATCTAAGATGCTTTGTGTCTGCTGATCAGGATGACGGGGTCTCTTTTTTGCCTTTGGCTGAATTTGCTCTTGATAATAGGGCTAGCTCTGCCACTTTGATGTCTCCATTTTTCTGTAATTCTGGGTTTCACCCTCGATTTTCTTCAGGACAGACGGAGGCTTCTGCCTGTCCAGGTGTTGACTCTGTTGTGGAGCGTATGCAACAGTTTTGGGACCAGGTAGTGGAGAGGTTGTCCCTCTCTCGGGAGAGGGCCCAGCGGTTTGCTAACCGGCATAGGACTGATGGTCCTCGGTTTAAAGTGGGGGACTTGGTCTGGTTGTCCTCAAAAAATATTCCTATGAGAGAGGCATCTCCTAAATTTAAGCCTAGGTTCATTGGACCTTATAAGATCATGGAGATTCTTAATCCTGTTTCTTTTCGTTTGCTTCTTCCAGGGACATTTAAGATCCATAACGTGTTCCACAAGTCCTTGTTGAAGAGGTTTGTTGAGCCAGTGGTTCCTACTGCTTTGCCTCCTGACCCTGTTCTGGTTGAGGGCAATATGGAGTTTGTGGTTGAGAAAATATTGAATTCTCGTTTTTCTAGACGGAAACTCCAGTATTTGGTTAAGTGGAGAGGTTATGGTCAGGAGGACAATTCTTGGGTGTTTGCTTCGGACATCCATGCTGGGAGACTCATCCGTGCGTATCATAGAGCTCATCCTGGCCGACCTGGTTGCTCAAGTGAGGGTTCGGTGACCCCTCCTCAAGGGGGGGGTACTGTTGTGAATGGACTTGAAATGAGTTTTGAGCAGAGGCTCCCTCTGGTGGTTACAAGCGGTACTGGACTGTCCAGTGAAGATTGTGAGGATTGGGAATCAGGTGTTACTGACTGGTCTTATTTAAGGGAGTCGCCTTCCCATCAGGGTTGCCGGTGATCAATTGTTCTGGTCTCAATCCTTGATTCCTGTTTCCTTTGTAGCCTGCTGTGTCGTGTCTGCATCTCCTGCTATCAGATAAGACTTTTTCTTCTTTTTGTTTTTGTGCTTGATTTTTGCATTTTGTCCTGCACTTCTGTGGGGGCCTTCAGGGTCCCCTCCGGGGGCTTTTGCCCTCTCAGTTTAGTTCAGCCACTGATGTTTTGTACATTTGCTTTTTCCAGTTTTTTCAGTGGCTGCTGTTTTGATTTTGTTACACCAGAGAACTAATTTAGGTGGTAGAGGTCGTGTGATCTCAGGTGTTTTTGAAATTAGTAGAGTTGGTGCTTTTCAGGGTTTTTTTGGGATTGCAGTAAGTGCCCTTCTTATCCTTTTCTATTTAGATAGTTTGGGCCCCAACGTTTGCTCATACTATTTTCTGTCTGTGTCAGTATTTCTTCTTGTCTAACCGCCATTACATGTTTGGGGGCTTTCTATGTTCTTTGGGGATCTGCTCCGGGGCAGATAGCTTTCCTCTTTCTATCTTAGTATAGTTAGTTTCAGGCTGTGAGGGGTCTAGGACACGTAGGACGCTCCACGGCTGCTCTAGTTGTGTGTTAGTCAGGTACTGCAATCTCAAGATTCCACTGCTCTGGTGTATTGCCTTTTTTACCTGCACTCCTCAGCTACCAAATCATAACACTGACGTCAGCACCCCTGCCCAAATGGTCGAAAAGGTAGTGCTGGACCGGTACATCTGGGCCCTTCCTCCTGAGGTACAGCTCTGGGTCGGACAGGGAGACCCCAAAGATGCCGATCAACTGGTCAGCTTGATAGAAAGGTATTTCGCCACCAAAGACTATCTACGTGACCCGCCGTCCGAGCGATCATCGGTTCAGAGTACCCGGCCTCCGTCATCTCCCGGTAAGAGAGTTCCAGCTGTGGGGGCAAGGGGGTCTGTTGATAGTCCGGGTCAGCCCCGAGGGGACATGTGTGAGCGAAAGGGTGATACTTCCCTGTCAGGAGACCCCAGGCCTAGAAAGGTCTACCCGTCTGAACACCCCAACCTGAGACAGTGTTGGAGGTGCCGTGAACAAGGTCATATTTCAGCTAATTGTCCATTAGTGGGGGAACCTATGGACTGTGACGCTGGACAGTCCCTCTCTTTCCTTGCGGAACCTGTGTGTGTGGCCACCCCAGTCGAGGAGACGGGTCCCCAGCTGTCTCCGGTGGTTATAAATGGCTGCCCAGTACAGGCCCTCCTGGACTCGGGGAGTCGAGTGACTCTGGTGCATGCCAGCATGGCTGATAGAGACTTCATCCCCGATAAACACCTGAGCGTGGTGTGCATACATGGAGACACCAAAGTCTACCCGGTAACTTCCGTGGACTTCGTCACCAAACTCGGGGAGATCTCGTATGAAGTGAGGGTAGTGAAGAACCTGATGCATCCCGCCATATTGGGTCGTGACTTTCCCCCGTTTTGGGGTCTCTGGGGGAAAAATGTTTCTGCTGGACAGTGTGAAGAAGCTCCTACTGAGGGTGCGCAGTCCCGAGGGGCGGAACACAATGCTAGTGGGCCGTTAAACGTATGTGATGATAATGATAATGATGCTGATGCTGATAATGATGATGACCATGATATTGATGCTGATACTGATAAAAATGAATTTCCATTACAGGTGATGTTGGGGGAGGGGGAGGATGTTTCTCTAGAACAGAATGTCCCTGATCTACCGGTGTCCCGTGGCAATTTTGGGAGTGAGCAATTGCAAGACCCCACTCTTAAACATGCCAGGGAGAATATAACTGTTCTGAATGAGATCCCACAAGAGCCCGGCTCTGATGAAAAATTTCCCCATTTTGCCATGAACAATGACCTGCTATACAGGGTCACTAAAGTAAAAGGAGAGGCCGTGAGTCAGCTCCTAGTACCTAAGCCATATAGAAGTATGTGTGTTAGGTTTGTCCCATAACCACGTGCTGGGTGGGCACCTGGGGATGGACAAGACCCAGGAGAGAATCCTCCAGAGGTTTTACTGGCCAGGGGTTTATCGAGATGTGGAGGATTATTGCAAAACCTGCCCCACGTGTCAGATAAATGCTCCGGTGTCTCACTTCCGCAGTCCATTAATCCCGCTGCCGGTTATAGAGATACCATTTGAAAGGGTAGCGATGGACTTGGTAGGGCCTATTGTAAAATCAGCCAGGGGGTACCAATACATACTAGTGGTACTTGATTATGCAACCCGGTACCCCGAGGCTGTCCCTTTAAGAAATATGGCATCTAAAAATATTGCACGGGAACTCTTTCATATGTTTTCCAGGACAGGAATCCCTAAAGAGATCCTCACGGACCAAGGCACACCTTTTATGTCCAAGGTGATGAAGGAACTGTGTAAGTTGCTTAAAATCTCGCACCTTCGGACATCCGTGTATCACCCACAGACGGATGGGCTGGTTGAACGTTTTAACAAAACGTTGAAACATATGTTAAAGAAAGCAGTAGAGAAAGATGGGCGGACTGGGACTACCTGTTACCCTACTTAATGTTTGCCGTCAGAGAGGTGCCCCAGGCCTCTACGGGGTTTTCTCCCTTTGAGTTGGTATATGGTCGGCACCCGCGGGGCTTGCTAGACATAGCCAAGGAAGTATGGGAAACCGAGACAACTCCATATAAGAGTGTTATAGAGCATATTGCCCAGATGCAAGAGAGGATGGCTAAAGTTATGCCATTGGTTAAGAATCAGCTGCAGAGAGCCCAAGAAGCTCAAAGCAGGGTATATAATCGGTCAGCAAAAATTAGGACTTTCAACCCCGGGGATCGAGTCCTAATCCTAATTCCCACGGTGGAAAGTAAGTTTTTGGCCAAGTGGCATGGCCCATACGAGATAGTACAGAAAATGAGCGAGGTCACTTACAAAGTACACCAACCTGGGAGACGAAAGCCCTACCAGGTGTACCATGTCAATTTGATCAAGTCCTGGAGGGACAGAGAGTCATTGTTGGTCTCGGGTGAAGTAGAGAAAGGGTTGAAACCATCTCTACCTCCTGTGACCATTGGTGAGACATTGTCCGTGCACCAAAAACAGGAAGTACGGGAGTTTCTGCAGAAAAATCAGCAGAGGTTTTCTGACTTGCCCGGCCGGACTTCTCTCGTAAAACACCATATCGAGACCGAGCCCGGTACTAAGGTTCAGATAAAACCGTACAGAATTCCAGAAGCCCGCAGAAAGATAGTCTCTACTGAAATCAAACGCATGCTAGACCTCGGGGTCATTGAGGAGGCCCAAAGCGAGTGGTGTAGCCCGATTGTCCTGATCCCAAAACCTAATGGAACCTGGAGGTTCTGTAATGATTTCAGAAAGTTGAACGAAGTGTCGAAATTTGACGCATACCCGATGCCACGGGTAGACGAGCTAATCGAGAGGTTAGGGGGTGCCCGTTATATTACAACCCTCGATCTGACAAAAGGGTACTGGCAGATACCCCTGTCTGAGGAAGCAAAAGAAAAAACGGCCTTTGCAACCCCGGAAGGTTTGTTTCAGTATCTTGTGATGCCATTCGGGTTGCATGGGGCCCCAGCTACCTTTCAGAGGCTTATGGATCTGATCCTGCGCCCGCATCAAGCCTATGCGGCTGCCTACCTGGATGATGTGGTAATTTTCAGTTCCGATTGGGAGAGCCACCTCGCTAAGGTACAAGCCGTCTTAGACTCGATAGGCGGAGCTGGGCTGAACATAAACCCAGAGAAATGTGCAATTGGACTAGAAGAGGCCAAGTACCTGGGATATGTCATTGGCAGGGGGCTGATCAAGCCACAAATCGATAAGGTAGAGGCAATTCGGAACTGGCCTGTACCCCTCACAAAACGACAGGTCAAAGCGTTCTGGGCATCACTGGGTACTATCGTAGATTCGTATCAAATTATGCCTCCATTGCTGCCCCATTGACCGACCTGACAAAAGGGGGAAAATCAAAAATGTTGAATTGGAATCCAGAGGCAGAAAAAGCATTTCTGTCGTTGAAAATGGCCAGTTTTGGTCACCCCTAATTTCAGGGAAGAGTTTCTTGTTCAAACTGATGCCTCTAATGTGGGGTTAGGGGCGGTGTTGTCACAGGTCGTGAAGGGTGAAGAACACCCAGTCATGTATCTAAGTCGAAAATTGACACCGACTGAACAAAATTATGCCATTGTGGAGCGAGAGTGCCTCGCAATCAAATGGGCGCTGGACTCCCTACGGTATTACCTCTTGGGTAGAAAATTTAAATTGCAGTCAGACCATGCTCCTCTGGCATGGATGAAGCAGAACAAGGAAAGGAATGCCAGGGTGACAAGGTGGTTCCTTTCGCTTCAAGAATTCAATTTCTCGGTCGAGCATAGACCTGGGAAATTACAGGGCAATGCGGATGCTTTGTCCAGAGTTCACTGTCTCTTTGGAGTTGTTGACCAGCCCTCCGGTCTGGAGAAGAGGGGGGGGATATGTGAGACAGTGAAGGGGTGCGTACTGGACGGCGTGTATATCTCGCCCAGGTTTCTTAGCTGGGGCGCATAAAAAATAGGTTGTCAGTACGGTGTTCACTCCATTCCCATCCGGGACAGGCTTCCAGTTCAACCCTGAGTGAACACAGCTGCTTAATTAGACAGCTAGAAGTAGCTGCTTGGGGAGTACAGAGAGGGCTCTCAGTCTGGATCTGACTTCAGACGCTGTTGGAGTCTCCTGCAAACCTCACGCTGGTAACTACAGATTATATGTGTTATTTTGGGCCAGGCTATTAGAGTCTGGTCCCTGATAGTGAGGGTAATTATCTATGTGTAGTAAGTAGCCGGAGAGGCTCAGGAATTTATGTTATGATTTGGTTTTGATCACGTTCTGTTTGCTGTGGATTTTAATAAAGCTGGTTGCGGCCAGTTTTCACCAGAACTGCTGTCTGTGAATGAACTGTTTGTGCCACTCCGTCTGCCAGGACGGCGATCCCCAGAGCTATATCCCCTGAAAAGCTTACATGTGTTTTATGTAGATTATCACAATCCTCCATGAAGTTAGTTGGTTTTAATACAAATTGAAAAGTCCGGATAAAGGGAAACTCTGCTGTTATTGTACAGAAATTCACACTTGGCCTCACTGCACATTTAATCGATCATAAAAGGGAAGTTTGGCCAGAAAGAGTGGACCTGGTCTTGTAGGGACCATATGAGACATTCAGCAGCACAGAAGGGAGAGAAGATCCATCCGATAAGATCTCAGGGATCTAGGAAGCCAACAGCATCATTACCCTCCGCTTTCTCTTACAGGCCCATCATAATAATTATCTTCAAGTGATTTTCTAACTTGTCAGCACATTCTACGTGCGCTGTCATTTGGCTCGTATAGTTTACAGATCTGGGCAGGTAACGGTCAGCGTCTCCTAATCCCAGGGGGGTAGGTGGATCCTCCAGGGTGTAAGTTCTATAGAAAAGAGCTTTCAATGACCAAAGTCATTTGAACAGTTTTGGGTGGAGGAGAATGTTGTGTTCTAGAGGCAAAATGGTGATCATGGTAATACGGCCGGACTACACCACCGATAAAGCAGCCACAGCCGGTGACTGAGAAGAATTTGTGACTTCTCTGCATTTAGTGGTTACTACTCACCTAGGTAGTCATATGTGGGAATCTCCTCTTTACACCGCTCATCACCCCTCACATATGTCTCTGTAGTATTAATATGGGTCAGATCTTCACCCTGAAACAAATATTATAAAAGTCACCGACAGATGGAGAAGTCCCATCTATGATCAGCTCTAATCCTGCCATCTCCACCGTTCTTATTACACAAGTATAAAACATATAATACTGGGGGATAATACAAGACTGAGCACAAGACCTTCACAGCCGTCTACACATCATAGGGGAGATCTCCTGACACCTTCTCTCCATCTACCTGATGATCCTGAGGAACACTGGGATCTTCTTGGTTACAGTCCTGTGGAAGAAGAGGACGGGGACATCTCTCAGGTGTTGTCCTCTTACTGGATAGATCTGGAGGAAACACATACAGGGAGTGAATTCATTCTTTACATACAGATAATATAGGCCGTGTGTATTTAGTCCTGTCTATTACCTGGAGATGTGAGGGGCTGGGGAACTCCATTATCACGTTCTTGTACAAATCTTTGTGTCCTTCTAAATATTCCCACTCCTCCATGGAGAAATAG
Source organism: Oophaga sylvatica (assembly GCA_033576555.1). NCBI lineage: Eukaryota > Metazoa > Chordata > Amphibia > Anura > Dendrobatidae > Oophaga > Oophaga sylvatica. Next base: position 82,022 of record JARQOD010000838.1, read on the forward strand.
ACGGCGACATCCTGACACCTTATAGGAACCTGACACATACAATGATACCGTCATTCCCCGATCCCTTCATAGTGTTACTGTATAATGTCCCAGCATTCCCAGCACTGTCACCTCTCCAGTCAGCAGCTCAATCATCTTGTAGATGAGTTCTAGGATCTTCTGGTCATTGATGTCCTCATGGATCAGGGGGTGAGGTGGAGGCCCCATGATTGGGCTCAGGGGTCTTCCCCATACCTCAGACACAGGGTCCTGACAGCGATCACTAGAGGTCTTCTTCACCACTGTGTAATCCTGGTAATGGAGAGACACATTAATAAATCTCACTACAGACATTTCCAGAGTCCTCACCTCTCCAGTTCTGTCCGTTATTCCCATAGATAAGAATGATGTAATGTGACGTCATCAGAATCTCTCACCTCTCCAGTGAGACGGAAGAGGATCTCTAGGGTGAGGTGTAATATCCTCTCCACCATCTTGTCTCTGTCCATATCCATCTCTGATGGGTAATCAGGAAAATTCTCTTCTATAGAAGATCTTCACTGAGAGGATCCGATATTGTAGAGACCTGAATGAGAAGAAGATGAGGCGATGTAACATCATAAGAATCCTGTAATAATACAATTACTGGAGATAATAAGGGAAACATATGAGGAGATTTATTATTTACAGGATTTAGTTTTCTTCTTTACATCTACTAATAAAACCTATATATTTAGGCCACAGACAACAAGCAGTTTCTTCCTCGGAGTCGGCAGCTGAATACGTTCCTCATAGACACTCATCTTCCATAACGCTAATTCTCCTCTCATTACCGACCCTGGAATCGGCATTAGTAATACTGCAGGAGATATTCATTACACGTGACATGAGGAATAACTACTTCATGATGAGGACGACATCTTCATCTTCTACTGATGGAGGTTTTGTAGGAACATTACACTGTGTGACCCCAGAAAGCGGCTCTGTACTATTAGAGTAACACACGTTCCCCCACAGACCCCTGAATATCACACTGTATAACGACCCCACAATCTGCGGCTCTTCGGGGTAAATCGCTCTCTCACCAGTGGATTAGAGCTGATACTATGAAGATAAAGGGACTAAACAGACTTTCTGTCACCTCCATAAAGGGACACTTCTCCGTGTTTGTCAGAACTGTGCGAGGATTATTAGAGGTGACAGTTCCCCCCATTAGAAGGGACACCTGTGGATATCGGGGTCTTCACCTGCTGCAGTCCTGGGGGGATTTACTGGGTAAAGTGGAGGTTGGAGAAACGTCCCCATCAATTCTCCTCAGACTGAAGGAACATCGCTCCTCTATTCAGCTCTATGGATCCAGGATGAAGAAGAGAATGAAGAGCAGGTGAGACCCCGCGGCCGGACTGTTCTACAGCTGCTCTGTGCACAGGACCTGTGATGAGGTCACAGGGGGAGGAGTCAGGGTCACATGATCAGGGGCCTCGGTGTATGCACAGGACCTGTGATGAGGTCACAGGAAGGGGAGGAGTCAGGGTCACATGATCAGGGGCCTCAGTGTGTACAGGACTCTGCTGTGCTAGTTGTCGTGGTGCTGGACAGAGGTGTATCTAGGCTTTCTGGCACCTGGGGCATGAATTCGGTTCGGCGCCCCCCTCCCCCCCGCACACATGCGATTTGCACACTTAGGCCTCTTTCACACTTCAGTCGTGCGACGTCAGTCAAAATCCGCCATTTTTTGAATTTGGCGGATCCGCATTTTTTTTTTGGCGGATCCGCTATTTTCCTATAGACTTGTATTACTGGCAGATCGCGGCGGATGGTTGTCCGCTGTCTCCGCTTTTTGGCGGATCCGCCAAAAATTTGGCGTCCGCTGTCTCGATTGGACGGACATTGTAACGTTTTTTGTCTGCGTTGAAATGGCGGATGGTGGCGGATTTTGGCGGATCCGCCACATCAGCCAAAATTTTACTATGCGCGCCAATGAGTGGCGGATCCGCCTACAACCGTCATTTGGCGGATTCACACGGCGGATCCGCCTTTTTGGACTGAGCATGCTCCAAGTTGGTTACATTTCCAGACAGGCCAAAACCAATATAAACAAGCCAGGTGCCTCATTGCCACACATGAAGACAAAGCAGCAAGACCAGCAAGACACAGCTATTGAAGACCCTGAAATTGAAGCTATTGAAGACACTGCTATTAAAACCTGAAGACCCCTGCAAGCAAGAGTCCAGAGCCTGCAATCAAGCCTCAAGACCCTTCCTGAAAGTGTGTTTGATAGCCCAGCTGAATCCTGCAAACTAGTGTGAGTATAGACTGTATAAGGCTATGGTTCCACGGTCCGGAACCATAGCGCTTTTGACGGAGCGGAAATTCCGCTCCGTCTAAGCCCCGCCCCCTTTCTGACGCGCGATCTTTCCGGAGGTGTTCAGGACACCTCCGGAACACCTCCGGAAAGAGCGCAGGGCTACATAGCCCTGTGTTAATTATGTTGCGGCGACGCACCGTCGCCGCAATACGCGAGGACATGCTGCGGTCTGAAAAGACGCGCCGCATGTCCGTTTACGCAGGTTTGCCACCTGCGTATTGTTACGCATAGTGGAGACGGGATTTCTTGAAATCCCCTCCACTATGCTGTAACATCTGGACGCTGCGTGTTTGGCGCTGCGCCAGCGCACAGCGCCAAACACGCAGCGTTTCCTGACCGTGGAAACTCACCCTAATGCCTTCATATGTGATTGCAGCCATGTTTGAGTGTGTGTCCTACATAATTTTTTTTCACACTATTTTTATTTGCAACACGTTTAAACTTTTCATTATGTAGTAGTATTTTTGTGTGTGTGTGTGTGTGTGTATATTCATGCATGCTTGAGAGTTGTTTTCCAGCATTTGTTTTTTACACTGTTTTTTTAAACAACAAGTATACTTTTCATGATGTACTATTTTTTGTGTGAGTGTATTTAATGCATGCTTGAGTGTGTTTCCTGTATTCTATATTTTTTTTTTACAACATGTTAACTTTTAATTATGTAGTAGTATTTTTGTGTGTATTCATGCATGTTAATTTTTTTAAAACACTACTAATTTTTACAACATTTATGATGTACAAATTTTGTTTAAGTGTGTTTGTGCGCATGCATGTGTAAAGTGTTATTTTGACATGTATTTTAATGTGATATATCTTTTTTAAATAAAGAGTGTTAAAGCTCATACTTAAAAAAAAAAAAAAAAATAATATTAAAAAATGTCCCAAAAAAATGTCCGTAGTATTTTTTCATATCTTTTTATTACTGTTATAATGCACAGGGGTGTATTGCTTTTCAAATATGACTCAAAACATAAAATGGTTTAAAAACAGTTTGTGATACAAAGGTATTGTAGTGTATACAAAGTCAATGGGGGTGTATACAAATGGGGTGCATACAAAGGTATAAAAATGGGGTGTATATAAAGCAAATGGTGTGCATACATAGACAATGGGGTATATAAAAAGTCAATGGGGTGTATACAAAGTTATACAAAGCAAATAGGGTGCATACATTGACAATGGGGTATATAAAAAGTCAATGGTTTGTATACAAAGGTATACAAAGCAAATGGGGTGCATACATAGACAATGGGGTATATAAAAAGTCAATGGGGTGTATGCAAAGTGTGAGACAGTGAGAGTATGTGTGTTGAATGGGGTGTACATTTCACCTAGATACTTTGCTGACTGGTATAAGGGAAATGTATGGCTTTGTAAACCTAGTGGTAGAGAAAGGTCACTACACCTTACATTCAGTACACACTTGCAGCTCAGGCCTGAAACCACTCAGCTGTTAATTAGGAGACCAGAAGTAGGTGTCTGCGAACACAGACAGAGAGCTCGCTTAGTCTGGACAAGGAGTCCAGGCACAAGAAGGAGTCTCCAGGAGTATGAGCTGTCTCAGTCTGGGTGCTCGATGTACCTTGGACACAGGAGTAGTCTCTGTGAGAATCCATGCGGATAGCTGCTGAATAGGAGGGGAGCTCTCTCAAGTCTGGACGTTGGATATGCCTTCAGACACAAGGAGGAGACTCTGTGAAACTCCATGCTGGTAAATGCTGAACATATGTGTTGTTTTGGCCCAGGCTGTTAGAGTCTGGTCCCGGATAGATAGGGAAATCTATCTAAGTGTAGTAAGTAGCTGGACAAGCCCAGGTCTTATGTTTATGATTTGGTTTTGATTATGTTCTGTTTGCTGTGGACTTTAATAAAACTGGTTGCGGCCAGTTTTTACCAGAACTGCTGTCTGTGAATGAACTGTTTCTGTGCCACTCCGTCTACCCGGACGGCGATCCCAGAGCTATATCCCCTGAAAAGCTTACAATTGGTGCTAGAATGTGCGTGCAGCACAGTGGCTAGAGACAGCAATAAAGGTGAAGTCTGTTGAAGCAGCAGCAGAGAAAAAAAAAAAAAAAGAGAAACGTCTGTTGGAGCAGTCTTAAAGAGACAGTAGCCCTAATAGACTTTGCAAAGAAAAAAAAAAAAAAAAAGTGTCTGCACAGCAAAGCTGAATTTTCTGTGGAAAAGACTGTGGAGTGTGTATGTCTTGAGTGAAGACTGCCGTTGTTGAGACAGAGAAGTTTGACAGCATGGATGACAGCATGGAGGCGCTGTTTGAACAAATGGCGCAAGTTAATGTGCAACATAAGACTGCCGTGGTTGAGACAGATAAGTCTGGCAGTATGGAGGAGCTCGTTGAGTACCTGGTCCAGGCCCAGCGGAGCATGCAGCAGAGCATGGAGCGGCAGCGCCTGCAGCACCAGCAGCGCATGCAGCAGGCCCAGCAGCAGCGCATGCAGCAGCAGCAGGAGAATAACCGGTTGTTTTTTGAGCAGGTTGCAGCACTACAAAAGACTTGCAGCGCATCGTCCCAAAGTAATGTTGCAAAGTCACCTGCATTGTCCGCTGTAAAGAAGGCGGTAAGACGGTCCCTGAAAAAGATGACACCTCGTGACGATGTGGAGGTATATCTCACTAGGTTTGAGGGACTGGCAGAGAAGGAGAATCTGCCCCTATCTGAATGGGCCATGATGGTCGCACCCTATCTGATTGGAGAACCCCAAAGGGCCTATGCTGACCTGAGCGAGCAGGACAGCCAAGACTATGCCAAGCTGAAAGCGGAGATTCTTACCCGGCTGGGTGTTACGGTGACAGCCCGTGCCAGGGGAGTTCATGACTGGAGATGCAGTTGGGAGTCTGCAGTCAGCAAACCTGATTATGGAATTGAAAAGGTGATAGTGGACCGCTACACCCAAGCACGTCCTCCTGAGGTACAGCCAGAGGTCGGACAAGGAGACCACCAGGACGCCAATCGTCTGGTCAGCCTGATGGAGAGGGCCTTCACCACCAAAGACTGCCTCCGTGACCAGCCGTCTGAGAGGTCGTCACTTCAGAGTTCCTGGACGCCGAACTCTCCCGGTAAGAGCGTTCCAGCTGTTGGGGTCGTGTGGGTGGGAGAGTGTGATGGACAGTGTTGGAGATGTCGTGAAATTGCAGCCAACTGTCCAATAGAGGGGGAGCCTATGTGTTGTGATGTTGGCGGATCCCTCTCTCCCTGCGCAGAGCCTGTGTGTGTGTCCACCTCAGCCGAAGAGACTGGACCACAGGGGTCCCCGGTGGTTGTAAATGACTGCCCAGCACAGGCCCTCTTGGACTCAGAGAGTCCAGTGACTTCCGTATGGGACAGCCTGATTGATAGGGACTTTATCCCTGATAAACACCTGAGTGTGGTGTGCGTCCATGGAGACACCAAAGTCTACCCAGAGACTGTCGTGGACTTGATCCCCAAACGCGGGGAGGTTTCATGTGAAGTGGGGGTAGTGAAGAACCTGGTGCCCCCCGTCATATTGGGTAATGACTTTCCCCGGTCTAAGGATCTCTGGGGGAAAAATGTTTCTGATGGACAGTGTGATGAAGCTCCTATTGAGGGTGCGCAGTCCCGAGGGGCGGAACACAATGCTAGTGGGCCGTTAAACTTATGTGATAATGATGATGATGATAATGATGATGATGATCATGATAATGATGATGACCATGATAGTGATGATGATACTGATCATAATCATGATAATGATATTGATAATAATGATGACTGTGATAGTGATGAAATTCCTTTGCAGGTGATGTTGGGAGACGAGGATGGTGGTTCTCGGGAACCGAGTGTCCCTGACTTACCTGTGTCCTGTGACAATTTTGAGAGTGAGCAGTGGCGAGACCCCTCTCTTAAAACGGCCCAGGAAAATATAAATGTTCTAAATGAGGTTTCCCAAGAGCCTGGCTCTGAGGAGAGGTTTCCTCATGTTGCCATAAACACTCACCTGTTGTATAGGGACACTGAAGTCCAGGGAGAGGTCGTGAGCCAGCTCCTAGTACCTGAGCTATATGGAAGTATAGTGCTGGGGTTGTCACATAGTCACATACTTGAGGGACCACCTGAGGGAAACCAGGGACCAGATGGTGAAGTTAATGTTGTGGATGACATGTTAACTAAGGTTCCAGATCAAGATGTGAATGAGAATGAATTGTATAACCCTGACAGTGAGCAGGATGTGAATGAAAATGAAGTGTATAACCCTGAAAGTGAGCAGGATGTGAATGAGAATGAATTGTATAACCCTGACAGTGAGCAGGATGTGAATGAAAATGAAGTGTATAACCCTGAAAGTGAGCCAGATGTGGCTGAGAAAAGGGGTCAGACAGGGATAGTGGTAGTGATAGTGAATCATCTGATGACAATCAAGCAACCAGTGCAAATGAGGAAGGCATGGTAGCAGAGGAGGTTGAGAGTCCTGAGAGGAAGGCTGTGTCATGTGTGCATTGCCACGAAGATCGTCGCGGTTGCACATTTTGACTTCTCACAGCTGAGCTGCTGTTTCTTTGTGTTTGGCAGCTAGGGAGTTAATTCTGTCTGTGCTCGGTGCTGGGACTGGGTGCAGTTTCTCCCAGCTGCAATTGATTATTTGTTGATTGGTCTCCTTTAAATTTCTGGTTGTCTGCTTGGGGAGTTGCCAGTGAAACCTTCATGCAGACCACAGATAGGAATGAATCTGTATAGACTTTTGTTGTGAGCTCCTTAGTTGTTCTAAGCTCAACTTGGTTAGAGTTTATTTCCCATACCATTTATGTTCCATTGGTGTTTGAGTGTGTATGCAAGCGAGTGTTATCCTGTCTGTCTTATATGTCTAATCTGTGTATTTAGCTAAGATCAGCCCATATCCCTTTGGTGGTAGTCAGGATCCTTCTTAGGACTGATTACAGGGTTCAGGGTCTGATAGGAGACAGGGTTAGGTTGGAGACTTGGACCTCTGAACCATTATCAGTACCTCCAAGGTGAGGGATTAGTTAGGACCCCAGTTTAGGGTCAGGTTAGATCCCGGTCCACCTCTTTCCTGTTTCAGCTCATCAAGTCCTCAAGATTAACCCTGAGTTCAGCAGATATCGTGTCAGGTAAATCTATTCTATACTTACATGCTGATGTTGCTATACTAGTTGTTGTATAGAGTGTTGTTCCTGTATTAATAGTTTACTGACATTGTATACATATCATTAGACAGCGTGACATTTTCACTGGCCATAAAAATTATCTCCAGTTACCATGGATCCAGTAGCCCAGCTGGCTCTGCAGTTGCAGGGATTATCCATGGAGCTGACGGACATTAAGTCCAAAGTTTTGTCTCCCCTGGAGCAAACCAGAGTTGAACCTAAGGTTGCTCTCCCGGACAGGTTCACTGGTGGGCAAGACAAATTTTTCACCTTCCGGGAGGCATGTAAATTGTATTTTCGGCTTCGGCCTCGATCATCAGGGAGTGAGGAGCAGAGAGTGGGAATTGTTATCTCACTTCTGCAAGGGGACCCTCAATCCTGGGCATTTTCCCTTCCTCCGGGATCCCCGGCTCTACTGTCTGTAGATCAATTTTTTACTGCCCTGGGATTGGTATATGATGACCCAGATCGGGTCTCTCTTGCTGAGACAAAATTACGTAAGATGCAGCAGGGAGATCGTCCGGCAGAGGAATTTGCTTCTGAGTTTCGTAGATGGGCCACAGATACTCAGTGGAATGACCCAGCTCTTAGGAGCCAGTTTTGTCATGGGCTTTCTGATAAATTAAAAGACGTTTTGGCTCAGTATGAGTCTCCTCCTTCTCTGGAGGCTGCTATGGCCTTAGCTATCCGTACTGATAGACGGCTTCGGGAGAGGGTGAGGTAACCCCACTCCCTGTTGTTTCTCCACCTACCACTAAAGTCCCTTATGTTGAGGTTCCCCTTGTCTGTTCGGATGAGCCTATGCAGTTGGGAGGGACATCATTTCGTAGGAGGGGATTGGCGGTACGCCGCAGGACTAGAAGATGTTTTTTCTGCGGGAAAGAGGGACATTTTGTTGGAGAATGTCCATCCCGTGCCTTGTTGAGCCAAAAGTCGCCGGAAAACTGTTAATCCCAGGTTGTGTGGTGGACGACAACCTGGGAGTATGTATTTCATCCGCCAGTTCTTCTCAGTTCCTTGTACCAGTGGAGGTGGTAGTTGGTACGAGAGTGGAGAGATTGTCTGTTCTTCTTGATAGTGGTTCCGGGGCTAATCTGGTTGACGCTCAGTTTGCTCAGGCTCAAGGTATGCATCTGAGTGTATTGGTCAAACCGATCCCTATATTCTCCATTGACGCCAGGCCTCTCGGCCAAGGTAGCTTTGTTCATGAGGTTCATAACATTGACCTTCGGGTAGGGGCAATACATAGGGAACAATTATCTTGTTATGTGTTGGAGGGTCTACCAACTCCCATTGTGTTGGGACTTCCTTGGTTGGTTAAACATAACCCTGTGATTAATTGGCAGTCCAGAGAGATAAGCCAATGGGGTGAGTTTTGCAAAAGCAACTGCATGAACACAGTCATCTGTGCGGTCGTGCCTAGTACATTGCCTCCTTTTTTGGAGGATTTTGGGGATGTTTTCTCTGAGGAGGGGTGTCAGGAGTTGCCTCCTCATCGCGTGTATGACTGCTCTATTAATCTCCTTCCTGATGCTAAGTTGCCTAAAGCTAGGTTGTATAATCTTTCTGGTCCTGAGAGGCAGGCTATGAAAGATTATATTTCTGAAAGTCTGGCCAAAGGGCATATTAGACCTTCATCTTCCCCAGTAGCCGCGGGGTTCTTCTTTGTGAAGAAGAAAGATGGAGGCCTACGCCCTTGCTTGGATTTCCGCGAACTTAATCGGATTACTGTTCGAGATCCGTATCCACTCCCTCTTATTCCTGATCTCTTCAATCAAATTGTTGGCGCCAAATGGTTTTCTAAATTGGATCTCAGGGGGGCGTATAATCTGATTAGGATAAAAGAGGGGGATGAGTGGAAAACGGCGTTTAACACGCCGGAGGGACATTATGAGAACCTAGTCATGCCTTTTGGTCTGACTACTGCAGCAGCATTATTCCAACATTTTGTTAATGACATTTTTCGTCACCTTGTGGGGCTGTTTGTGGTTGTATATTTGGACGACATTTTAATTTACTCGCCAGATCTTGTGTCTCATCAGGAGCATGTGAGACAGGTGTTGCAGATCTTGCGAGAAAATAAATTATACGCCAAACTGGAGAAGTGTGTATTTGCCGTACAGGAACTTCAGTTTTTGGGTTTTTTGGTGTCAGCCTCCGGTTTCCGTATGGACCCTGAAAAGGTGAGAGCAGTGCTTGAATGGGATCAGCCAGGGGATCTTAAGGCTCTGCAGCGTTTTTTGGGGTTTGCTAACTACTACCGGAAATTTATTTGTAATTTCTCATCTGTCGTCAAACCTCTCACTGACATGACAAGAAAAGGGACGGATTTTTCTAAATGGTCGGACAAAGCTTGCCAAGCCTTTTCCTCTTTGAAGAAATGTTTTGCTTCGGCACCCGTTCTCATCCAACCAGATGCATCTCAGCCGTTCATTGTGGAGGTGGATGCGTCTGACGTAGGGGTGGGTGCTATATTGTCCCAGGGTCCGTCCCCTGGTAAATGGCATCCATGCGCTTTCTTTTCTAAGAAATTGTCGTCCGCCGAAAGGAATTATGATATCGGCAATAGGGAACTTTTGGCCATTAAGTTAGCTTTTGAAGAATGGCGTCACTTTTTGGAGGGGGCAGTCTACCCGGTCACCGTTATTACTGATCACAAGAACCTGTTGTATTTGGAATCCGCTAAGCGTCTGAATTCCAGACAAGCTCGATGGTCGTTGTTTTTTACCAGGTTTAATTTTGTCGTCACTTATCGCCCGGGGTCTAAGAATGTAAAGGCTGATGCCTTGTCTCGCAGTTTCCCAGGGGCCGGGAAAACGGATGACCCGAGTCCTATCTTTCAGGAGGGGGTGGTAGTGTCGGCTGTATTTTCTGAGCTTGAGGAGGAGGTGTTAGAGGCTCAGGGGGACGCCCCTGCAGGACCTCCAGGGAGACTGTTTGTCCCAAATCTGTTGAGACAAAAGGTTATTGAGGCACATCATAATTCTGCTCTAGCAGGACATCCAGGGAGTAAGGCTACTTTAGATCTCCTTTCTCGCCGGTTTTGGTGGCCTAATGCTAATAAAGATGTTATAACTTTTGTCGCGTCATGTGGGGTGTGTGCTCGCTCTAAAACCCCTCATACCCGTCCGTCTGGGACCCTTTTACCCTTGAAACTTCCGGAGCGTCCATGGACTCATTTATCTATGGACTTCATTACGGACCTTCCTCCGTCGTCAGGGAATACTGTCATACTGGTGGTTGTTGACAGGTTCAGTAAGATGGCACATTTCGTTGCTCTTCCTGCACTCCCTAATGCTAAAACTCTGGCGCAGGTGTTCATTAGGGAGATCGTTAGACTTCATGGGTTGCCTTCTGATGTGGTGTCAGATAGGGGGTCTCAGTTTGTGTCCAAATTTTGGAGGGCATTTTGTTTACGTCGGGGGATGCAATTGTCATTTTCCTCGGCTTTTCATCCGCAGACCAATGGTCAGAGCGTCTGAATCAGAGCTTAGAGACATATCTCCGGTGTTTTGTCTCAGAGAACCAAGAGGACTGGTCTTCTTTCTTGCCTCTGGCAGAGTTCGCTCTTAACAACAGGCGGAGCGAGTCCACTGGTAAGTCCCCGTTTTTTGGGGCATATGGTTTTCATCCCCAGTTTTGTACTTTCAATGGGGGGGCCCTTCTGGGGTTCCTGAGGAGGAGCGTTTCTCGTCGTCACTTGCTTCTGTGTGGAGAGGTGTATTGAATAATCTGAGTGCGATGGGGAACCGTTACAAACGTATGGCTGATAGGAGGAGAGTTTCTGGTCCAGATCTGAATGTGAACGATCTGGTATGGTTGTCTACCAGGAATATAAAACTTAAAGTGCCCTCCTGGAAACTGGGTCCCAGATTCATCGGGCCGTACAGGATCAGTTCCATAATTAATCCTGTGGCATTTCGTCTGGACCTCCCTCCTACGTTTAAAATTCATAATGTGTTCCACAAGTCATTACTTAAAAGGTATGTGGCACCAGTCATACCGTCACCTCTACCTCCTCCTACTGTGTTGGTCAATAGTAACTTGGAATTTCAAGTATCAAAGATCATTGACTCACGTCTGAATCGCCGGTCCCTTCAGTACTTGGTGCATTGGAAGGGGTATGGTCCAGAGGAGAGGACGTGGGTCCCTGCGTCTGATGTTAACGCAGATCGTTTGGTTCGGACCTTCCACAGAACTCACCCGGGCAGGCCTGGCCCTGAGGGTCCGGAGGCCCCTCGTAGAAGGGGGGGTACTGTCATGTGTGCATTGCCACGAAGATCGTCGCGGTTGCACATTTTGACTTCTCACAGCTGAGCTGCTGTTTCTTTGTGTTTGGCAGCTAGGGAGTTAATTCTGTCTGTGCTCGGTGCTGTGACTGGGTGCAGTTTCTCCCAGCTGCAATTGATTATTTGTTGATTGGTCTCCTTTAAATTTCTGGTTGTCTGCTTGGGGAGTTGCCAGTGAAACCTTCATGCAGACCACAGATAGGAATGAATCTGTATAGACTTTTGTTGTGAGCTCCTTAGTTGTTCTAAGCTCAACTTGGTTAGAGTTTATTTCCCATACCATTTATGTTCCATTGGTGTTTGAGTGTGTATGCAAGCGAGTGTTATCCTGTCTGTCTTATATGTCTAATCTGTGTATTTAGCTAAGATCAGCCCATATCCCTTTGGTGGTAGTCAGGATCCTTCTTAGGACTGATTACAGGGTTCAGGGTCTGATAGGAGACAGGGTTAGGTTGGAGACTTGGACCTCTGAACCATTATCAGTACCTCCAAGGTGAGGGATTAGTTAGGACCCCAGTTTAGGGTCAGGTTAGATCCCGGTCCACCTCTTTCCTGTTTCAGCTCATCAAGTCCTCAAGATTAACCCTGAGTTCAGCAGATATCGTGTCAGGTAAATCTATTCTATACTTACATGCTGATGTTGCTATACTAGTTGTTGTATAGAGTGTTGTTCCTGTATTAATAGTTTACTGACATTGTATACATATCATTAGACAGCGTGACAGGCTGATGCTGACCTTGCAGTCGGACAGAAGATGGCATCTGAAGATGTTTTACAGTTGGCCGGTTCCCTGGCAAAGATTAAGGTGAAAGGAGGAGAGCTGAGCTTTAAAGGCAGGACTCTGAAACTGAACACAGCCCAAGTAGATGCTGTTGGAAATGTGAAGTTACCAAGGTATGGTGTGGATCTGTATCGTGCCAAGGACTCTGAGGGAGATGCTGCAGAGGTGGAAAAAGCCATAGAAGTGGTAGTCACCAAGCCAGATGCCTCATCAGAAGCTGAGGTCTCAAGTGAAGCTGTGAGGAACAAGACTGAAGATATGGGGACTGACTCTGTCCAGGAATCTATTTCTGCCGAAGACAGCGGCGTGGACGGGTTGCGGTTCGGATCAGTAGCTACAACTCGTGAAGCTCAGGCTGGAAGTTCGGCGCCCGGAGCCCCAGCGGTGTTCCCGAGTGACACCAAGGATCTGGATAAGTCACAAGATGAGATTTTGAGACATCAGGCTGGCGTTGGTGAGCTCAAGCGCACTTTCATGGAGTCTACATCGGAGCCACGTCCCAACAAATGGGAAAAGCGATGTGTCACTCCGTTGCCGCTGCAGACACACGGGAGCTCAGATGGGATGCAGAACGTGGTGGAAGAGAAGAATCCGGCGGGTTCTGAGTATACAGATGCAGCTATCAAGGAGAACTTGAAAGCCGGAATAAATGGAAATATTGGAGACCATAATGATGTGACTGAAGAGGTAGAATGTAAGACTGATGGTAGGGCTTCTGAGCATGTTCTACCAGAAGAGCCTGAAGAAGGGGCCGAAGACATAAAAGACGTCCAACAGGTACCAGATGAATTGATGACTTCTCAGAAAAAACTCCAAACTGTGATGAAGGAGTGTGATGAAAGCCATGAGCATCTTCGTGAGAAGGTCAATGAAGTAAAAGGAAGGATACAGGGAATCTCTTCGTTGCAAGAGCAAATGCTGCTCAATAAGTCTAAGGCTCTATATAAGAATGCTGTTGTTACGGTAGAACATTACAATTCAGCTGGAGACTTAGCGGATGAATTATGTGTACTGCAAAAGAAAAACGATCAGCTCCTTCTACAGTCCCAATCATTTGAACAGTGTAGCTTAAAATGGTCAGAGACCATGGCAGAGGAGCTTAAGGTCTGTGAAATAGACTTTATGAGTCAACCGATATTCAAGAAAATAGATGTGCTAAAGAGGGTTCAAGGGGAACTGGAGAAAAGTGAAAAACCCCCTATACCTTCTGTGATAGTTGGTGACACATGGTCAGTGCACCAAGGACAGGAGGTACGTGAGTTTCTGAGGAAGAGTCAGCAGAAGTGTTCTGATGTGCCGGGTCGTACTTCTCTGGCCAGGCACTATATCGAAACTGAGCCCGGCCCTAAGGTCAAGATGAAACCGTGCAGGATACCCGAGGCCCGCAGAGAGCATAGGCCTGGGAGGGTACAGGATAGTGCGGATGCTTCAGATGAAGAGAAAGCTGATGTTGGCTATGGCTCAGGTGAAGATACAGATGACAGTAGTGAAGATGAAGCTGATGAGGGCCATGACTGGTCCAGAGTTCACTGTCTCTTTTGGATTGTTGACCAGCCCTCCAGTCTGGATGACCAGCCCTCCTGTCTGGAGAAGAGGGGGGGGATATGTGAGACAGTGAGAGTATGTGTGTTGAATGGGGTGTACATTTCACCTAGATACTTTGCTGACTGGTATAAGGGAAATGTATGGCTTTGTAAACCTAGTGGTAGAGAAAGGTCACTACACCTTACATTCAGTACACACTTGCAGCTCAGGCCTGAAACCACTCAGCTGTTAATTAGGAGACCAGAAGTAGGTGTCTGCGAACACAGACAGAGAGCTCGCTTAGTCTGGACAAGGAGTCCAGGCACAAGAAGGAGTCTCCAGGAGTATGAGCTGTCTCAGTCTGGGTGCTCGATGTACCCCGGACACAGGAGTAGTCTCTGTGAGAATCCATGCGGATAGCTGCTGAATAGGAGGGGAGCTCTCTCAAGTCTGGACGTTGGATATGCCTTCAGACACAAGGAGGAGACTCTGTGAAACTCCATGCTGGTAAATGCTGAACATATGTGTTGTTTTGGCCCAGGCTGTTAGAGTCTGGTCCCGGATAGATAGGGAAATCTATCTAAGTGTAGTAAGTGGCTGGACAAGCCCAGGTCTTATGTTCATGATTTGGTTTTGATTATGTTCTGTTTGCTGTGGACTTTAATAAAACTGGTTGCGGCCAGTTTTTACCAGAACTGCTGTCTGTGAATGAACTGTTTCCGTGCCACTCCGTCTACCCGGACGGCGATCCCAGAGCTATATCCCCTGAAAAGCTTACAAAAGGTATACAAAGCAAATGGGGTGCATATATAGACAATGGTGTATATAAAAAGTCAATGGGGTGTATACAAAGGTGTACTATATACAAAACCAATGTGGTGCATACAATGTCAATGTGGTGTATCTTTAAGGTATTGTGGGTTGGTATGTAAATGAAGATTTATTTAGTTATTTTTTGTTTTTTTGGCTGGGTGTGAGTGAAACAGAAGTTGAATTATTTATTCAGTACTTTCTGCATTGCGTAGCAAAGATGATTTAAAACACTGCCACTATTTTTTTTTTTTATCTGGGGGGTATCAGTGTTGTTAATCTTTGAGATAACTTGGAGGAGACAGTGCCAGGTTTTACAGGATAGTCTGCCAGACTGAAGTTGAGTGATAAGTATATAGTCAACTTGTTATCTCTTTTGTATTGTTGCTAAATTGGCCTTGTGCTTACAGATTTTTTGGGACAGTCTGCCACAGGACAGTCAGACAGAGGGTAGTTGGCCAGAGGAGAGTGAAACCGAACAAAGTTCACTGTGATGTAAGTATATTGTCATTTGAGCGTACATAAAAAGTATATTGGCTTAAATTGGCTTTATACTTACAGATTTCTTGGGACAGTCTGCCACAGGACAGTCGGACAGAGGGAAGTTGGCCAGAGGAGAGTGAAACCGAACAAAGTTCACTGTGATGTAAGTATATTGTCATTTGAGCGTACATAAAAAGTATATTGACTTAAATTGGCTTTATACTTACAGATTTCTTGCGACAGTCAGCCACAGGACAGTCTTCCACATGACAGTCAAACAGCACAAAGTTATTGTGATGTAAGCATATTGTCAATTGAGGTTTTCATTCTTTTGTATTGTTGCTTAATAGGCTTTATGCTTACAGATTAATTGAAGGACCCAGTCAGGCCCAGTTGTTCGAGTATGTCTTCTTCTGGGAGCCCCTGCCACAGCGTAGGCGAACAGAGGTAATTATTATTTTTTTGTCACTGATGATAACATTATTTGCAAAACTATATGCATGTATTATGTCTTCACAGGAAGCTGAAGAAGAGGGGCTTTCAGAAGGAGACGGTCATGGTGGAGAAATATCAGGAGAGGGTGCGCAGAGTGTAAGTTTTTCATAGGCAGATCATCACATTACTGTAAACAACACAAAAAGGTTCACAGCACACACAATACATACCGCCATTTCATAAATATTTTTTTTATGTTTTATAGTCTTCACAATCCAGGTCTCGTAGGAGAGTTCCTCCAAGGACCTCCATGGTCATCGGCATGAGCGTCGCCGCGGTCAGCAAGTAAGTATTCGTTTTTGTTTTGGTGTTTGCTAACTTATTTTACTTGATATATTTAGACCAAAACCATGGGTAACAAAACTATACATAATTTCATAGTGGAAACATGGCAACTCCCTTGCATACAGAAATATAACAAATAAAGGAGCATCCAGCCAAACTGGTTAATTGTATAAAAAAGACAATTTTATTGATAATATATATGAACACACATGAATAAAAAACTTTTTCACAAATATATATAAGCGTATAAACAGATGAAAGTATGATGGTAATATAGCAACAAAAATACCTGTGGTACACTAATGGGTAAGACCCAAATGCTCAGAAAAATCAGCCACCCTGTCACCATAGAAGGGCACAGTATGTATACAAAACGAGTGTTAAATACAATGTGCTCCCTCCAACAGCAACAGGAGGTCAGAGGTATGTAGAGTGTATTGACGATAGGCTGCAATCATTAGCGTGCAGCAATATACCCCAAGTGGGAATTTGTGCATCGAGAAGGTAAGTACGATGGCAAAGTGGAGATTGCCCTATCTCAATGAACATTGGACTAATTAGAGCATTAGGAAGAGTAATGCTTACCCATGTTGTGTAACAGCAAGAACGTGCCCCGACGCACGTTTCGCATTTAGCTTCCTCGGGGGGCAGTGTGGTATGAAGTGCAGGGTGCTCTTTATATAGGGGAAAGATAAGTAACTCCGGGTGTGTAGTGTTATCCATCAGGCACACGTGCGCATGCGACCGCTGTCGCTGAGGCGGCATGCGAGTCGCTTCCGGCGCTCCAGATGACGCTGAGGGTCCAGGAAAAGTTTCCTGTGACGTCAGGACCCCAGCGCCATCTTGGTGGAGACCTTCTGCGACTCGCCCCGCCACTGCAGCGCGCGCGCATGCGCATACCCATGGAGCGGAAAGTAGAAGTGTGAGAATACTGTTATCGCTGTGTTCTATGTATCATATGTCCCACAGAGAATCTAAGGGGAACGGAACATAGCGGGAATGAGATCAGCAAGTAATAGATAGATGCACATCTATATCTAAATCACTATAGTATTATATGGAAAATGCAACCAGAAAGGATATATAAGTATCAGGGAAAAGGAAGCAAAAAGAAACAAGAGGGGGAGTGGAGAAATAGATAGCACATATATATAGTTGCAAAGTGCAACAAGTCATATGGGTCCCCATAGTACAGAACATTAATGTCAGATGAAATATGTATAGAAAAATGAACAAAACAAGAAAAAATTAGTAAACTGGAAAACAAAAAAGTAAGAAAAACCAAGTAAAACAAAAAAAGAACAAAACCAACTCAAAAATTATTATTATTCTTTTCTTTTCGTTGGAAAAAGGACGGAGATCGCCATTCATCACACAGTCCCACAGAGTCTCCACAGCTGTCGAAAAACGGATCCCCACATCCGAGTCGAGATCCGGGTAAGTATTCAGGAAGAGCACCCCAAAGGGATATATATACATTGATGAAAACTGAAAATACAAGGGTATACGTTAAAAATAGCACTAAATTAACCCCTTAATGTCCAATGACGTGCAGAGTCCGTCATGACAAGGTGCCAGTTCCGGCACCAGGACGGACTCTGCACGTCATGCCTTTGATCTACCACGGCGTGTAAACACGCTGTGGTAGATCAGTGCCGACAGCTGTCACAGACAGCTGACAGGCACGGCAAGCGGTGCGGGGACCTTTGCCGTCGGTCCCCGCACTCACAGCGCTGTGGTTGGTCAGTCAATCTGACTGACCAAACACAGCAGCGATCGCGCAGGAGAAGCTGAAATTTCAGCTTCCCCAGCGCGATCAGTGCAGGAGCCGGCGCTGCAGTGGCCAAGCTTCCTGCACTGACAGCCAGGAGCGGAGCCCCCACCGCCCCTGGCTGTTAACCCCCTGACTGCTGCGATCGAGCGCGATCGCAGAGCTCAGGGGGGGAGGCAGAGGGTCGGGTGCTCCCTCTGCCTCAGATCAGCGTCCCAGCGATGTAATCGCAGGGCCTGATCTCTGCCTTGATGACCCGGGGGTTGTCATGACAACCTCCGGGTCATCTAGCTACGGAAAGCTGCTGTGATCATGTCACAGCAGCTTTCCCCATAGGTACAATGCATTGCAATGCCAGAGCATTGCAATGCATTGTAACTGCAATCAAAAGTAAAAAAAGTGAAAGTCCCATAAAGGGACAAGTTGAAAAAAATCATTTTTTTAAAAAAATTGTAAAAAAAATATTAAAAAATAATTTAAAAAAAATCCCCTAAAAAATACACATTTTTATGTAATAAAAAACTAAAAAACAAAAAAGATACACATGTTAGGTATCGCCACGTCCGTAAAAATCCCATCTATAAAAGCATAACCCTACTTAACCCCTTCAGTGAAAGCCGTAAAAAAAAAACACAAAAAAGTAGTAAATTATACTTTTTCCAAGCGGTATCATCATACCGCTTGGAAAAAGTGCAATAACACGCGATTAAAAAGTCAGATATAAATAATCATGGTACCGCTGAAAACGTCTTCTTGTCCCGCAAAAAACAAGCCGCTATACAGCATCATCAGCGAAAAAATAAAAAAGTTATAGCTCGCGGAATAAACTGATGCAAAAATAATTATTTTTTCTATAAAATTCTTTATTGTGTAAAAAAACGCCAAAACATAAAAAAAATATATAAATGAGGTATCGCTGTAATCGTAGTGACCCGAAGAATAAAGCTGCTTTATCAATTTTACCACACGCGGAACGGGGGAAAAAAAATTAAAAAAAAAACAATTCCTGAATTGCTGGTTTTTGTTCATTCTGCTTCCACAAAAATCGGAATAGGAAGCGATCAAAAAACGTTATGTGCCCGATTATGGTACCAATAAAAACGTCAGCTCGTCCCGCAAAAAATAAGCCCACAGATAACTCTGTCGGCCGAAATATGGAAAAATTATAGCTCTCAAAATACGGCGATGCAAAAAATTCTTACAAAAAATGATTCCAAAAAAAAGCATCTTTTAGTGTGTGACAGAAGCTAAGCATGAAAAAAGGGTGTACATCTGGTATCGCTGTAATCGCACCGATCCGAGGAATAAAGTCGCCTAATCACTAATATTGCACGAGGAACGGCGCAAAAAAGAAAACCAATTCTTCACCTTTGGTAGATTTGTTCATTGTGCCTCCCAAAGATCACAGTAAGGCGATCACAGTGGTTCCCCCCGCATATGGGGTATCAGCGTACTCAGGACAAAATGCACAATAGCTTTTGGGGTCCTATTTCTCCTGTTACCCTTATAAAAATAAAAATTTGGGGGCAAAAAGGTCATTTTTGTGGAAAAAAATATGATTTTTTTTATTTTCACGGCTCTACGTTATAAACTTCTGTGAAGCCCTTGGGGGTTCAAAGTGCTGACCACACATCTAGATAAGTTCCTTGGGGGGTCTAGTTTGCAAAATGGGGTCATTTGTGGGGGGTTTCTACTGTTTAGGCACATCAGGGGCTCTCCAAGCGCGACATGACACCCGCAGACCATTCCATCAAAGTCTGCATTTAAAAACGGTGCTCCTTCCCTTCCGATCTCTGCCATGCGTCAAAATAGTGGTTCCCCCCCACATATGGGATATCAGCGTACTCAGGACAAATTGCACAATAGCTTTTGGGGTCCTATTTCTCTGTTACCATTATAAAAATAAAAATTTGGGGCAAAAAGATTATTTTTGTGGAAAAAAATATGATTTTTTTTATTTTCACGGCTCTACGTTATAAACTTCTGTGAAGCACTTGGGGGTTCAAAGTGCTCACCACACATCTAGAAAAGTTCCTTGGGGGGTCTAGTTTCCAAAATGGAGTCACTTGTGGGGGGTTTCTACTGTTTAGGCACATCAGGGGCTATCCAAACGTGACATGACACCCACAGACCATTCCATCAAAGTCTGCATTTGAAAAAGGCGCTACTTCCCTTTCGAGCTCTGCCATGCGTCAAAATAATGGTTTCCCCCCACATATGGGGTATCGGCGTACTCAGGACAAATTGCACAATAACTTTTGGGGTCCTGTTACCCTTTGGAAAATAACAATTGGGGGTGGAAAGATCATTTTTGTGGAAAAGATATGATTTTTTAATTTTACTGCTCTACGTTATAACCTTCTGTGAAGCCCTTGGGGGTTCAAAGCTCTCACCACACATCTAGATAAGTTCCTTGGGGGGTCTAGTTTCCAAAATGGGGTCACTTGTGGGGGGTTTCCACTGTTTAGGCACACAGGGACTCTCCAAATGCGACATGGCGTCCAATCTCAATTCCAGCCAAAAAAGTCAAATGGCGCTGCTTCCCTTCCGAGCTCTGCCATGCGCCCAAATAGTGGTTTACCCCCACATATGGGGTATCAGCGTACTCAGGACTAATTGCCCAATAACTTTTGGGGTCCTTTTATCCTTTGGAAAATAATAATTGGGATGAAAAGATCATTTTTGTGGAAAAAATATGATTTTTTAATTTTACGGCTCTACGTTATAACCTTCTGTGAAGCCCTTGGGGTTAAAAGCTCTCACAACACATTTAGATGAGTTCCTTGAGGGGTCCAGTTTCCAAAATGGGGTCACTTGTGGGGGGTTTCCACTGTTTAGGCACACAGGGACTCTCCAAATGCGACATGGCGTCCAATCTCAATTCCAGCCAAAAAAGTCAAATGGCGCTGCTTCCATTCCGAGCTCTGCCATGCGCCCAAATAGTGGTTTACCCCCACACATGGTATATCGGTGTACTCTGGAGAAATTGTACAACAAATATTGTGGTTCATTTTCTCCTGATACCCTTGACAAAATTTAAAAAAATTGTGTCGAAAGAAAAATTTTGGGAAAAAAAGTTAAATGTTCATTTTTTCCTTCCACATTGCTTCAATTCTTGTGAAGTACCTAAAGGGTTAATAAATTTCTTGAATGTGGCTTTAAACACGTTGAGGGGTGCAGTTTTTAGAATGGTGTCACTTTTGGGTATTTTCTGTCATATTGACCCCTCAAATTCACTTCAAATGTGAGGTGGTCCCTAAAAAAATGGTTTTGTAAATTTTGTTGGAAAAATGAGAAATTGCTGGTCAACTTTTAACACTTATAACTTCGTAACAAAAAAAAATTTTGGTTCCAAAATTGTGCTGATGTAAAGTATACATGTGGGAAATGTTATTTATTAACTAATTTTTGTGACATATCTCTCTGATTTAATGGCATAAAAATTAAAAGTTTGAAAATTGCAAAATTTTCAAAATTTTTGCCATATTTCCATTTTTTTCATAAAAAAAACGCAAGTTATATTGAAGAAATTTTACCACTATCATGAAGTACAATATGTCACGAGAAAACAGTCTCAGAATCGCCAAGATCCGTAGAAGCGTTCCAGAGTTATAACCTCATAAAGAGACAGTGGTCAGAATTGTAAAAATTGGCCTGGTCTTTAACCTACAAAATGGCTTGGTCATTAAGGGGTTAAAAACTAAGGAAGGTAGGACAACACTAGAGTGTAATGGGAGAGTATTAACCTCATAAGAAGCAAGCAAACGATAATTTCTCGTTAAGTCCCCTAGGTGACATAGTATCCAGTTTACTGATCCATTGGCATTCAAGTTGTGCCAAAATGCGTTTCAAGTCACCCCCCCTGATACCCGTCCGTACTCGGTCAATACCTACGAATTTAAGGCTGGAGGGATCAGATTTATGGAACAATCTAAAATGTCGAGGGATAGTCTTAAGAGTATCTATTTCGGCAGCATCTTTAGACGCCATGATATCTCGGATGTGTTCCCTGACCCTCACGCGAAATTCACGTGAGGTCAATCCAACATACCTAAGGTCACAGGAGCAAGTTGCCAGGTATACAACATGGCAGGTACTGCATGAGATATATTGGCCGATCCGGTGACTCCCACCATCACTTCCACTGAAGTTAGTGGCCCGACATATGTTTTTTACAAGCCAGACACGAGCCACATGGAAAACAGCCGTGTCTCTGTACACCAGCATTGAACATGGGGGGCATATGGCCCACGTAGTGGCTCCTTACCAGGATGTCCTTCAGATTAGGTGATCTTCTGGCCGTGAGTAGTGGCTGATCTGGTAAAAGCTTCCTAAGTACAGGATCTGATCGAAGGACAGGCCAGTGTCTAGTTAAGATCTGCCTGATCTGGGGCCATCTGTTGTTATAGGTGGATATAAATCTGATTGGCGGATTAGGGTCTCTGTTTCTGGTATTGCCACCCAAGAGTTGACTACGCGGTGTTCGTTTTGCCCGTAGATATCCTCTTTTGATCATGCGTCTACTGTAACCCCGATCATGGAACCGCTGAAAAAGATCTCTGGATTGACCCTCAAAGAGCTCATCGGTTGCGCAGATGCGCTTCATCCTTAGGAATTGACCCGTGGGAATGGCACGGATCGTTGCTGAGGTATGTGCTGATGAGGCATGTAGTAGAGAGTTGACAGATGTTTCCTTTCTGAAAACATCCGTCAACACCGTGCCCTCCTCAGAGGCAAAGATCTTAATGTCCAAAAAGTCAATTTGAGTCTGAGAATATTTGTAAGTTAATTTGATATTTAGTTCATTGGTATTGAGCATACCGATGAACTCATGGAGGGCAGCCTCTGGACCATGCCAAATAAATAGAACATCATCAATATATCTGTACCAACCCACGACCTGCGATGAGGGGGCGCGCGCGCCGTCACCAAACAAACCCCTCTCCCAGAGTCCGAGAAAGAGGTTGGCATAGGACAGAGCGCAAGCCGCCCCCATCGCAGTGCCGCGCTTCTGTAAATAAAATCTATCCTTAAATGTGAAATAATTATGAGTGAGAATAAATTCCAGCAGCTCCATGATCAGGGCACGCAGAGGATGGTCCAAGTCGCCCATGTCTAGAAAAAATTCCACCGCACGTAAGCCATCAACATGGTCAATGCTGGTGTACAGAGACTCCACATCAGCCGCCACCATAATCATGCCAGGTTCAAGGGTGAGACCGTCCACTTTTTTGAGGACGTCCGTAGTGTCCCTGACATAGGAGGGCAGTGTCTCAACAATAGGATGTAAGTAATATTCAATGAATTTGCAAATGGGATCACAAAGCACCCCTATGCCAGAGGCAATAGGACGCCCAGGTGGTTCAAGTGGATCCTTATGGATCTTTGGTAATAAGTAGAAGGTGGGAATCACCGGACATGCCACCAACAACCCATCATAGACTTTTTTAGGGATGATGCCCAGAGTGAGTGCCTCCTCCAAAACACGATAGAGGGCCACTGAAAAGGATCCCGTGGGATTCTTGGGGAGAAGAGTATAAGACTCCCTATCCCTAAGCTGCCTGTACACTTCCCTTTCATACTTCTCCACCGGCCAGATCACCACGTTCCCCCCCTTG
This sequence comes from Oophaga sylvatica, assembly GCA_033576555.1. Lineage (NCBI taxonomy): Eukaryota > Metazoa > Chordata > Amphibia > Anura > Dendrobatidae > Oophaga > Oophaga sylvatica. The sequence continues at coordinate 105,568 of JARQOD010000838.1, forward strand.
TCCGCTGGTTTGAAAACGACATCCCGAAGGGATCTCAGATGTGTTAATGCCTCTCTCTGTGCACAGGTGAGATTGTTCCCCCTCCATTGTTTGGGGATGGATTTTAAATCCTCCGTAACTAATCTGTTAAATATCTCTACCTGTGGGCAGAGGGAAAAGGGGGGGAAAGTGGTAGATCTGGGGTGAATAGAAGTGGGGAAGATACCTGAAGTTCCTGGAAGGCTCTCTCTCTCCAATGTTTCCAATGCATCCAAGGCTTCTCGTTCCATAGTGCTATTAAGGTCATCGGTTCCTGAAGGTTTATAGTGTAATTTCCGAAGGATCACCTTTCTTAAAAAGAGTTGTAGATCCTTCATTGCTGGAAAAAACTCAAATTTATTAGTAGGAACAAAGGTTAAACCCAAACTAAGCACTTCTGACTGAGTGTATGTTAATTGGTGGTGAGACAGATTGATTACCTCCAGATTATTTGTTTTAGACTTCTTTTTGTTGGATTGGGGAGGGGTAGTCTTGCGCTTCGTGTATGACTTGTATCTCTGGGTAACAAATCTATTAGGGCCAGTGAGTTCCTGATGACTCATGCCACCTTGACCGCTTTGTCCTGGTTCTTCATCCATTGATGATAATGAAGAAAATGAATTTCTATGCGTTTGGACTACAGGGCCACCACTTCCTTTCTTTCGTCTCCATTTATAAACATGTTTAGATTTAAAGTCCGAGACGTCGCGTTGATATTTTTTGGATTTGGAGGCCAAAATATCTTTTTCCCATTTAATGAATTCACTTTCCAGATCTTTATTGAATTTGGTTTTAGAATCACTGGACATTTTCTCAAAAACTTGAGTCTGCAATGAATTAATCTCGGACTCAATGGTTTGAAGTGTTGAGCCATTAGATTTAATGAGCAGCTCCATAAAACCATTGGAGCACTTAGAGGCTATACACTCCCATACTTGTCTGAATGTTTCATCCTCAGTATTAAAGGAAGGAAAGACCTGCACTCTGAGACCTCTTGGATTAACCCTTTAGTGAGGTATCTTTCCAAAAAGGCCTTATTCCACCAAAGGCGGGTTCTCTTGTTATAGAGATATTTAAGTTGAGACACCAGGTCATCCGTTTCCTTAGTATTAAAAACCACAAATTGCTCATCACCAAATACTTCATCTAGTTTGTTGAGCCACGATTTTTCGCGAGCTCTTAGGTCCATCTGTTCGGGTACATTAACTGTGAAAATACACAGGATAAGATATAATATATTTAGACCAAAACCATGGGTAACAAAACTATACATAATTTCACAGTGGAAACATGGCAACTCCCTTGCATACAGAAATATAACGAATAAAGGAGCATCCAGCCAAACTGGTTAATTGTATAAAAAAGACAATTTTATTGATAATATATATGAACACACATGAATAATAAACTTTTTCACAAATATATATAAGCGTATAAACAGATGAAAGTATGATGGTAATATAGCAACAAAAATACCTGTGGTACACTAATGGGTAAGACCCAAATGCTCAGAAAAATCAGCCACCCTGTCACCATAGAAGGGCACAGTATGTATACAAAACGAGTGTTAAATACAATGTGCTCCCTCCAACAGCAACAGGAGGTCAGAGGTATGTAGAGTGTATTGACGATAGGCTGCAATCATTAGCGTGCAGCAATATACCCCAAGTGGGAATTTGTGCATCGAGAAGGTAAGTACGATGGCAAAGTGGAGATTGCCCTATCTCAATGAACATTGGACTAATTAGAGCATTAGGAAGAGTAATGCTTACCCATGTTGTGTAACAGCAGGAACGTGCCCCGACGCACGTTTCGCATTTAGCTTCCTCGGGGGGCAGTGTGGTATGAAGTGCAGGGTGCTCTTTATATAGGGGAAAGATAAGTAACTCCGGGTGTGTAGTGTTATCCATCAGGCACACGTGCGCATGCGACCGCTGTCGCTGAGGCGGCATGCGAGTCGCTTCCGGCGCTCCAGATGACGCTGAGGGTCCAGGAAAAGTTTCCTGTGACGTCAGGACCCCAGCGCCATCTTGGTGGAGACCTTCTGCGACTCGCCCCGCCACTGCCGCGCGTGCATGCGCATACCCATGGAGCGGAAAGTAGAAGTGTGAGAATACTGTTATCGCTGTGTTCTATGTATCATATGTCCCACAGAGAATCTAAGGGGAACGGAACATAGCGGGAATGAGATCAGCAAGTAATAGATAGATGCACATCTATATCTAAATCACTATAGTATTATATGGAAAATGCAACCAGAAAGGATATATAAGTATCAGGGAAAAGGAAGCAAAAAGAAACAAGAGGGGGAGTGGAGAAATAGATAGCACATATATATAGTTGCAAAGTGCAACAAGTCATATGGGTCCCCATAGTACAGAACATTAATGTCAGATGAAATATGTATAGAAAAATGAACAAAACAAGAAAAAATTAGTAAACTGGAAAACAAAAAAGTAAGAAAAACCAAGTAAAACAAAAAAAGAACAAAACCAACTCAAAAATTATTATTATTCTTTTCTTTTCGTTGGAAAAAGGACGGAGATCGCCATTCATCACACAGTCCCACAGAGTCTCCACAGCTGTCGAAAAACGGATCCCCACATCCGAGTCGAGATCCCGGGTAAGTATTCAGGAAGAGCACCCCAAAGGGATATATATACATTGATGAAAACTGAAAATACAAGGGTATACGTTAAAAATAGCACTAAATTAAAAACTAAGGAAGGTAGGACATCACAAGAGTGTAATGGGAGAGTATTAACCTCATAAGAAGCAAGCAAACGATAATTTCTCGTTAAGTCCCCTAGGTGACATAGTATCCAGTTTACTGATCCATTGGCATTCAAGTTGTGCCAAAATGCGTTTCAAGTCACCCCCCCCTGATACCCGTCCATACTCGGTCAATACCTACGAATTTAAGGCTGGAGGGATCAGATTTATGGAACAATCTAAAATGTCGAGGGATAGTCTTAAGAGTATCTATTTCGGCAGCATCTTTAGACGCCATGATATCTCGGATGTGTTCCCTGACCCTCACGCGAAATTCACGTGAGGTCAATCCAACATACCTAAGGTCACAGGAGCAAGTTGCCAGGTATACAACATGGCAGGTACTGCATGAGATAAATTGGCCGATCCGGTGACTCCCACCATCACTTCCACTGAAGTTAGTGGCCCGACATATGTTTTTACAAGCCAGACACGAGCCACATGGAAAACAGCCGTGTCTCTGTACACCAGCATTGAACATGGGGGGCGTATGGCCCACGTAGTGGCTCCTTACCAGGATGTCCTTCAGATTAGGTGATCTTCTGGCCATGAGTAGTGGCTGATCTGGTAAAGGCTTCCTAAGTACAGGATCTGATCGAAGGACAGGCCAGTGTCTAGTTAAGATCTGCCTGATCTGGGGCCATCTGTTGTTATAGGTGGATATAAATCTGATTGGCGGATTAGGGTCTCTGTTTCTGGTATTGCCACCCAAGAGTTGACTATGCGGTGTTCGTTTTGCCCGTAGATATCCTCTTTTGATCATGCGTCTACTGTAACCCCGATCATGGAACCGCTGAAAAAGATCTCTGGACTGACCCTCAAAGAGCTCATCGGTTGCGCAGATGCGCTTCATCCTTAGGAATTGACCCGTGGGAAAGGCACGGATCGTTGCTGAGGTATGTGCTGATGAGGCATGTAGTAGAGAGTTGACAGATGTTTCCTTTCTGAAAACATCCGTCAACACCGTGCCCTCCTCAGAGGCAAAGATCTTAATGTCCAAAAAGTCAATTTTAGTCTGAGAATATTTGTAAGTTAATTTGATATTTAGTTCATTGGTATTGAGCATACCGATGAACTCATGGAGGGCAGCCTCTGGACCATGCCAAATAAATAGAACATCATCAATATATCTGTACCAACCCACGACCTGCGATGAGGGGGCGCGCGCGCCGTCACCAAACAAACCCCTCTCCCAGAGTCCGAGAAAGAGGTTGGCATAGGACGGAGCGCACGCCGCCCCCATCGCAGTGCCGCGCTTCTGTAAATAAAATCTATCCTTAAATGTGATCCACTTTGCCATCGTACTTACCTTCTCGATGCACAAATTCCCACTTGGGGTATATTGCTGCACGCTAATGATTGCAGCCTATCGTCAATACACTCTACATACCTCTGACCTCCTGTTGCTGTTGGAGGGAGCACATTGTATTTAACACTCGTTTTGTATACATACTGTGCCCTTCTATGGTGACAGGGTGGCTGATTTTTCTGAGCATTTGGGTCTTACCCATTAGTGTACCACAGGTATTTTTGTTGCTATATTACCATCATACTTTCATCTGTTTATACGCTTATATATATTTGTGAAAACGTTTTTTATTCATGTGTGTTCATATATATTATCAATAAAATTGTCTTTTTTATACAATTAACCAGTTTGGCTGGATGCTCCTTTATTCGTTATATTTCTGTATGCAAGGGAGTTGCCATGTTTCCACTGTGAAATTATGTATAGTTTTGTTACCCATGGTTTTGGTCTAAATATATTATATCTTATCCTGTGTATTTTCACAGTTAATGTACCCGAACAGATGGACCTAAGAGCTCGCGAAAAATCGTGGCTCAACAAACTAGATGAAGTATTTGGTGATGAGCAATTTGTGGTTTTTAATACTAAGGAAACGGATGACCTGGTGTCTCAACTTAAATATCTCTATAACAAGAGAACCCGCCTTTGGTGGAATAAGGCCTTTTTGGAAAGATACCTCACTAAAGGGTTAATCCCAAGAGGTCTCAGAGTGCAGGTCTTTCCTTCCTTTAATACTGAGGATGAAACATTCAGACAAGTATGGGAGTGTATAGCCTCTAAGTGCTCCAATGGTTTTATGGAGCTGCTCATTAAATCTAATGGCTCAACACTTCAAACCATTGAGTCCGAGATTAATTCATTGCAGACTCAAGTTTTTGAGAAAATGTCCAGTGATTCTAAAACCAAATTCAATAAAGATCTGGAAAGTGAATTCATTAAATGGGAAAAAGATATTTTGGCCTCCAAATCCAAAAAATATCAACGTGACGTCTCGGACTTTAAATCTAAACATGTTTATAAATGGAGACGAAAGAAAGGAAGTGGTGGCCCTGTAGTCCAAACGCATAGAAATTCATTTTCTTCATTATCATCAATGGATGAAGAACCAGGACAAAGCGGTCAAGGTGGCATGAGTCATCAGGAACTCACTGGCCCTAATAGATTTGTTACCCAGAGATACAAGTCATACACGAAGCGCAAGACTACCCCTCCCCAATCCAACAAAAAGAAGTCTAAAACAAATAATCTGGAGGTAATCAATCTGTCTCACCACCAATTAACATACACTCAGTCAGAAGTGCTTAGTTTGGGTTTAACCTTTGTTCCTACTAATAAATTTGAGTTTTTTCCAGCAATGAAGGATCTACAACTCTTTTTAAGAAAGGTGATCCTTCGGAAATTACACTATAAACCTTCAGGAACCGATGACCTTAATAGCACTATGGAACGAGAAGCCTTGGATGCATTGGAAACATTGGAGAGAGAGAGCCTTCCAGGAACTTCAGGTATCTTCCCCACTTCTATTCACCCCAGATCTACCACTTTCCCCCCCTTTTCCCTCTGCCCACAGGTAGAGATATTTAACAGATTAGTTACGGAGGATTTAAAATCCATCCCCAAACAATGGAGGGGGAACAATCTCACCTGTGCACAGAGAGAGGCATTAACACATCTGAGATCCCTTCGGGATGTCGTTTTCAAACCAGCGGACAAGGGGGGGGAACGTGGTGACCTGGCCGGTGGAGAAGTATGAAAGGGAAGTGTACAGGCAGCTTAGGGATAGGGAGTCATACTCTTCTCCCCAAGAATCCCACGGGATCCTTTTCAGTGGCCCTCTATCGTGTTTTGGAGGAGGCACTCACTCTGGGCATCATCCCTAAAAAAGTCTATGATGGGTTGTTGGTGGCATGTCCGGTGATTCCCACCTTCTACTTATTACCAAAGATCCATAAGGATCCACTTGAACCACCTGGGCGTCCTATTGTCTCTGGCATAGGGGTGCTTTGTGATCCCATTTGCAAATTCATTGAATATTACTTACATCCTATTGTTGAGACACTGCCCTCCTATGTCAGGGACACTACGGACGTCCTCAAAAAAGTGGACGGTCTCACCCTTGAACCTGGCATGATTATGGTGGCGGCTGATGTGGAGTCTCTGTACACCAGCATTGACCATGTTGATGGCTTACGTGCGGTGGAATTTTTTCTAGACATGGGCGACTTGGACCATCCTCTGCGTGCCCTGATCATGGAGCTGCTGGAATTTATTCTCATTCATAATTATTTCCCATTTAAGGATAGATTTTATTTACAGAAGCGCGGCACTGCGATGGGGGCGGCGTGCGCTCCGTCCTATGCCAACCTCTTTCTCGGACTCTGTGAGAGGGGTTTGTTTGGTGACGGCGCGCGCGCCCCCTCATCGCAGGTCGTGGGTTGGTACAGATATATTGATGATGTTCTATTTATTTGGCATGGTCCAGAGGCTGCCCTCCATGAGTTCATCGGTATGCTCAATACCAATGAACTAAATATCAAATTAACTTACAAATATTCTCAGACTCAAATTGACTTTTTGGACATTAAGATCTTTGCCTCTGAGGAGGGCACGGTGTTGACGGATGTTTTCAGAAAGGAAACATCTGTCAACTCTCTACTACATGCCTCATCAGCACATACCTCAGCAACGATCCGTGCCATTCCCACGGGTCAATTCCTAAGGATGAAGCGCATCTGCGCAACCGATGAGCTCTTTGAGGGTCAGTCCAGAGATCTTTTTCAGCGGTTCCATGATCGGGGTTACAGTAGACGCATGATCAAAAGAGGATATCTACGGGCAAAACGAACACCGCGTAGTCAACTCTTGGGTGGCAATACCAGAAACAGAGACCCTAATCCGCCAATCAGATTTATATCCACCTATAACAACAGATGGCCCCAGATCAGGCAGATCTTAACTAGACACTGGCCTGTCCTTCGATCAGATCCTGTACTTAGGAAGCTTTTACCAGATCAGCCACTACTCACGGCCAGAAGATCACCTAATCTGAAGGACATCCTGGTAAGGAGCCACTACGTGGGCCATACGCCCCCCATGTTCAATGCTGGTGTACAGAGACACGGCTGTTTTCCATATGGCTCGTGTCTGGCTTGTAAAAACATATGTCGGGCCACTAACTTCAGTGGAAGTGATGGTGGGAGTCACCGGATCGGCCAATATATCTCATGCAGTACCTGCCATGTTGTATACCTGGCAACTTGCTCCTGTGACCTTAGGTATGTTGGATTGACCTCACGTGAATTTCGCGTGAGGGTCAGGGAACACATCCGAGATATCATGGCGTCTAAAGATGCTGCCGAAATAGATACTCTTAAGACTATCCCTCGACATTTTAGATTGTTCCATAAATCTGATCCCTCCAGCCTTAAATTCGTAGGTATTGACCGAGTACGGACGGGTATCAGGGGGGGTGACTTGAAACGCATTTTGGCACAACTTGAATGCCAATGGATCAGTAAACTGGATACTATGTCACCTAGGGGACTTAACGAGAAATTATCGTTTGCTTGCTTCTTATGAGGTTAATACTCTCCCATTACACTCTAGTGTTGTCCTACCTTCCTTAGTTTTTAATTTAGTGCTATTTTTAACGTATACCCTTGTATTTTCAGTTTTCATCAATGTATATATATCCCTTTGGGGTGCTCTTCCTGAATACTTACCCGGGATCTCGACTCGGATGTGGGGATCCGTTTTTCGACAGCTGTGGAGACTCTGTGGGACTGTGTGATGAATGGCGATCTCCGTCCTTTTTCCAACGAAAAGAAAAGAATAATAATAATTTTTGAGTTGGTTTTGTTCTTTTTTTGTTTTACTTGGTTTTTCTTACTTTTTTGTTTTCCAGTTTACTAATTTTTTCTTGTTTTGTTCATTTTTCTATACATATTTCATCTGACATTAATGTTCTGTACTATGGGGACCCATATGACTTGTTGCACTTTGCAACTATATATATGTGCTATCTATTTCTCCGCTCCCCCTCTTGTTTCTTTTTGCTTCATTTTCCCTGATACTTATATATCCTTTCTGGTTGCATTTTCCATATAATACTATAGTGATTTAGATATAGATGTGCATCTATCTATTACTTGCTGATCTCATTCCCGCTATGTTCCGTTCCCCTTAGATTCTCTGTGGGACATATGATACATAGAACACAGCGATAACAGTATTCTCACACTTCTACTTTCCGCTCCATGGGTCGCCTCAGCGACAGCGGTCGCATGCGCACGTGTGCCTGATGGATAACACTACACACCCAGAGTTACTTATCTTTCCCCTATATAAAGAGCACCCTGCACTTCATACCACACTGCCCCCCGAGGAAGCTAAATGCGAAACGTGCGTCGGGGCACGTTCCTGCTGTTACACAACATGGGTAAGCATTACTCTTCCTAATGCTCTAATTAGTCCAATGTTCATTGAGATAGGGCAATCTCCACTTTGCCATCGTACTTACCTTCTCGATGCACAAATTCCCACTTGGGGTATATTGCTGCACGCTAATGATTGCAGCCTATTGTCAATACACTCTACATACCTCTGACCTCCTGTTGCTGTTGGAGGGAACACATTGTATTTAACACTCGTTTTGTATACATACTGTGCCCTTCTATGGTGACAGGGTGGCTGATTTTTCTGAGCATTTGGGTCTTACCCATTAGTGTACCACAGGTATTTTTGTTGCTATATTACCATCATACTTTCATCTGTTTATACGCTTATATATATTTGTGAAAAAGTTTTTTATTCATGTGTGTTCATATATATTATCAATAAAATTGTCTTTTTTATACAATTAACCAGTTTGGCTGGATGCTCCTTTATTCGTTATATTCCTTATTTTACTTGATGTAGCTTTTTTTTGTTTTATACACAGGCTTCACGGCGTGCTCCCGATACAGATGGTGAGGATGGGGAGGGATCGACGTAGACACCCTCATCGAAGAGGTCCAACATCGGGAGGCGCTGTGGAATATGGCTGACCGCAGGCATTCGGACCAAGTTATTACCCGACGGCTATGGGAGGAAGTATGCAGCCTGGTGATGGAGAACTGGGGGGAACTCGATGATCGAGACAAGGATCTTGCGCGTAAGTATTCACAGTTCAGTAATGAAGTTTGCAGAATGTTATGTGTTGGATACAAAAACAAATTTTTTTCTTTTTATTTCCAGGTGACCGGGTTATCACACGGTGGCGGTCACTCAGGGATCGCTTCAAGAGGGAATTTAACAAGGAGATGCAGGCAAGGAGTGGATCATCAGGACGCAGTAGCAGATACAAATACGCCCAAGCCCTGTCGTTCCTGCGATCAACGATGGTCAGCAGAAGGTAAATATTTCACACACCATTTATGTATGTCAAAAGTTAAATGTGTCTAACCATATTTTATAATTTCAGCAAGGGGAATGTAATATAAATATATTAAATGTTTTTTTTTCTTTGACAGCACTGTCTGCAGCACTCTGGAGCCTGTTTCTGAGTTTGGTCCCTCTGGAGCGATCCCTCAGGAGTCCGCCGCCGGGGACCACGTCGATAGACCTGACCCCTCTGCACCTTCCCTCTTGGCAGGTACCTCCGCCCCATCCACCAGCACTAGAGTTGCAGGGCAGACTTCGTCACATGAAGCTGCAGGTGATGAGTTGGAGTTCCCTTTACCTTACCCTGCTGACACTGCCGCCACACCTAGACGGCAGCGTCATCGAGGTCAGGAAAGGAGCTACGCATCCGATTTTTTGCATCTGAATGCATCTTTTCAAAACACTACCAAACTTTTAAAAGATTAAGTTGCTGATGGGTTCGCTCTGTTAAGCAAAACATAGTTAATTGATAGGATGCAGTCAGATGCAAACATGTCGCCGAGACACTGTTTTTTTCAGTCAGTTCTCAAGCACATGGAAAATCTAACTCCTGACCTGCAGATGCATGTGATGCAAGGCTGCCATACTTCTCTAGTGCAGGCAATTTCCAGAGCACATCAAATTACCCACCCAATTCCTACACCTTCCCAACTTCAACCTGCCACCCATCCAGCTGCAGCCTATCCACCTGCCACACATTCAGCTGGCGCACATCCAGCTGCAGCCTATCCACCTGCTGCACATTCAGCTGTAGCACATTCAGCTGCCAGCCAGCAAGCTGCCGCCAATCCTCCTACTACTCCTTCCCCATTTCAATATTCCCACTATTTTAGTTCCCCCTTTCCGTTTTCACCTTTAAGTTCACCGTACCCCATCCCACCAACACCTTCACCATTCCTCCCACAAACCTCTTCTGCTCCTCAACTCCCTTCCCAACCTCATGTTTTTCCCTCCACTTCTGATCCTATCCAACCTGCTGCTCCATCCCCCACTATAGACGTGGTCCATCCTGTCAGCCCCTCCGCTAGTATCTCCAGCCAACAGTATACCTCTTTGTAAATATGTCTATAGTTCTGTGAATGTCTATAGTGCTGTGAATATATATAGTGCTGTGAATGTATATATTGTATATAGTGCTGTGTATGTATGTATATATTGTATAGAGTGCTGTGAATGTATGTATATATTGTATAGAGTGCTGTGAATGTATATATTGTATAGAGTGCTGTGAATGTATATATTGTATATAGTGCTGTGTATGTATGTATGTATATATTGTATAGAGTGCTGTGAATGTATATATTGTATATAGTGCTGTGAATGTATGTATATATTGCTGTAAATTTCTGTATATAACTTGTTTGACCAATTCTTTTTGAAAATGTTTATGAAAATAAAAAACTGTTTTTGAAAAATAAAATTTATTTTGTTTCAAAAATTGTAATTTTTTTTTTAAAGTGTTTACAACATTAAGGTTATAACACAATCAGCAATAGGGTACAGATAAACACACATCACAAAGTGGTCTAAACAATATACAATAAAGAATTCTGGAAGGAAAGCAATGCAGAGTATATATTAAATAAAAAAAAATAATAATTACACCATGTTGTAGCGTCGGCGTCCCTGCCCTCTGCTAGGCAGGGACGCTGTTCCCCTCACCCCTCTGCTCCGAGGCCGGCGTCCTCCTCCCGCTCTGCTGGCAGCGCGCGCTCCTTTCCGGCCACTGTGCTTAGGGGGCGCGCGCGTGCTACCCTCCCTCTTAAAGGGGCCGCGCGCGCCGTGCTAAGGAGTCCCCGGCCAAAATGGAGGTGCCCGAGCAATGTTGTTGCACTGTTCACTACTCTGCTTCAGCCCTCAGGTTCCGTTGCCAGTTACCTGCCAGATCCCTGCCAGTTTGCTGTCTGTTCCTGCCTGATATTTCACCTGTTACCAGTCTGCTAGCCTACCTGGAGGCTCCGCCGTCCGACAGTCTGCCCACCATCACCTGCCAGTCTGTCTATGGACCAGCCTGCCCGCTCACCTGGGAGCGCTCATCTGCTATCCGCCTGCTCACCTGGGAGCGCTCATCTGTTGTCTGCCTGCTAGCCTACCTGGAGGCTCTGCCGTCACGTTCGGTGACCACCTGCTATTCCAGAGACTCTCGCCGCTCACCTGGGAGCGCTCATCTGCTATCTGCCTGCTAGCCTACCGGGAGGCTCAGCCATCACAGGTCGTATCTGCCCGTTCATCCAGAGACTGCCCCGGTCACTTGCCGTGACCTCCTGCCCGTTCATCCAGAGACTGCCCCGGTCACTTGCCATGACCTCCTGCCCGTACATTCAAAGACTGCCGCGGTCACTTGCCGTGACCTCCTGCCCGTTCACCCAGAAGACTGCCCCGGTCACTTGCCGTGACCTCCTGTCCGTTCTTCCAGAGACTGCCTCGGTCACTTGCCGTCACCTCCTGCCCGTTCACCCCAGAGACTGCCCCGGTTACCTGCTGTGACTGCCTGCCCGTCTACCCTGGTCGCCACCCGCTCCCTTACAAGGACCGCCCCCTTGTATAGTAGCACAGAGGTTCCGCCCCCCGGACCCGTTACAGTTTGCTCGGGCCATGGAACCCGGTGGCAACCAAGCTCCCTCGCTCTCGGACCTGTGTCATGAACTGTCCCGTCAGAGGTCCCAACAGGAGTCCATCCTGGGGCACCTGCGGAATGTCAATTCTCGCCTGGACACTCTGGCTGCTTCACCAGCAACCACCGCTGGTGCCATGACCCGCAACCCGGCAGCTCCGCTCTCCACACATTCCGTGGTTTCCTGTCCCGGACCCCCGGCTTTCTGCACCTCCTCGCTTCGGAGGCGACCCCGCTCAGGCTCGGGCTTCATTAATCAGTGCACCCTGCACTTTGAACTCCTGTCCCACCAGTTTAACTCCGACCGGGCCAAAATTGCCTTCATCATGTCCCATCTCACCGGGGAGGCCCTGGCCTGGCTTAATCCTCTTTGGGAGAGAGGAGACCTCCTGGTGTCCGACCTGTCTGCCTTTCTCGCGGCTTTCCGGAAGGTCTTCGACGAACCCGGACGGAAGACCTCATCCGCATCATCTCTGCTACGCCTCCGTAAGGGAGGTCTCACCGTGGGCCAATATGCCATACGGTTCCGTACCCTTGCCTCGGAGCTGCCTGGGATAACGACGCCCTGGTATCTGTTTTCTGGGAGGGTCTGTCCGGTCGTATTAAAGATGAACTCGCCGGTCGGGACATACCTACCACTCTCGATGACCTAATAACTCTTGCCACCCGGATTGACCTACGGTTCCAGGAGCGGGCCAAAGAGGTCACCCGTGAGAGGAGGTTTCCACGTCTAGCTCCTACGTTTCAGAAACCTGTCACTCCCTCCGTTTCTCCCCAAATACACTCTCCTGAGCCTATGCAGGTCGACCAGACCAAGATGGTCAAAACCCGTCAGGACTTACGCCGTGCCGAGGGGAGTTGCTTCTACTGTGGCAGTAAGGAGCACCGGATCCGTACCTGTCTGGGCAGCACGGTGGCTCAGTGGATAGCACTGCAGCCTTGCAGCGCTGGAGTCCTGGGTTCGAATCCCACCAAGGACAACACCTGCAAGGAGTTTGTATGTTCTCCCCGTGTTTGCGTGGGTTTCCTCCGGGCACTCCGGTTTCCTCCCACACTCCAAAAAAAAAACATACTGATAGGGAATCTAGATTGTGAGCCCCATCGGGGACAGCAACGATAATGTGTGCAAACTGTAAAGCGCTGCGGAATCTGTTAGCGCTATATAAAAATAAAGATTATTTATTATTGTTATTATTACCTGTCCGGAGAGGTCGGGAAACGCCTGTGTCTAGGTTCGCTCAGAGAGGTCGACCTAGACAAGGATAAATCCTCTCCATCTCTGCTGCTGTCAGTCTCAATTCTCTGCGGGGAGAAACCGTTTTATTCGAACTACCCAACTTTGACTCTGGAGCAGCCGGGAATCTTATCTCACAGTCCCTGGTAGAAAAATACCGCATTCCCACCAAATCTCTAGCTGTACCATTATCTGTCGCTGCTGTGGATGGGGGTCTCTTACCACGTCCCATCCAACTCATCACCGAATCCATAACTCTGCAGGTGGGAATGCTGCACTCTGAGAGCATCTCTTTTCATGTTCTGCCTGGACTCTCTCACGCCCTCTTACTAGGTCTACCTTGGCTCCAGAGACATGCACCTGTGCTCGACTGGCAACCGGAGAGGTTCTTCGCTGGGGACAGGATTGTCATAAGACGTGTTTGGTTCCTGTTCATCCCGTCCGTCCATCTCCTACCCCAACTAATCTACCTGGACTTCCGATTCCCTATTGGTCATTTGCTGATGTCTTTAATAAAAAGGAGGCAGAGACATTACCTCCTCACAGGCCATACGACTGTCCTATCGACCTGTTACCCGGTACTACGCCTCCCCGTGGGCATATTTACCCATTGTCCGCTGCAGAGACCCGGTCGATGTCCGAATATGTCGAGGAGAATTTGGCCAGGGGATTCATCCGGAAATCTACCTCCCCGGCGGGAGCAGGCTTCTTTTTCGTAAAGAAGAAGGACGGCTCTCTCCGTCCCTGTATTAGACTATAGAGGCCTTAACCAGATTACGGTGAAGAATAAGTACCCCCTTCCGCTCATTCCAGAATTATTTGATCGTCTGCGGGGGGCTAGAATCTCACAAAACTGGACCTCCGTGGGGCGTACAACCTAGTCCGTATCCGTCAAGGTGATGAATGGAAGACTGCCTTCAAACACCGGGACGGCCACATGAGTATCTAGTAATGCCCTTTGGTCTCTGTAATGCTCTCTGCCGTCTTTCAAGAGTTGGTCAATGACGTCTTCCGGGACCTTCTCTACTCCTGCGTGGTGGTGTACCTGGACGACATCTTGGTCTTCTCTCCGGATCTCCAGACTCACCGGAGGGACGTTCGTCAGGTTCTGCTCAGGCTCAGGCAGAATCACCTCTTCGCTAAATATGAGAAGTGCCTCTTTGAGCAGACCTCGCTTCCGTTTTTGGGCTACATTATTTCTCAGACCGGCCTACGAATGGATCCAGAGAAACTGTCTGCCATCGAGAAATGCCCCGACCGGAGGGATTGAAGGCTATTCAGCGGTTTCCTGGGCTTCGCTAACTACTACCGCCTCTTCATACCGCACTTCTCTTCCCGGATTGCCCCAATTTCCACGCTCACACCGTAAGGGCACTAACCCCAAGGAGTGGACGCCCGAAGCAGAGGAGGCCTTTCTTTCCTTAAACAGGCCCTTCTCTTCCGCCTCAGTGCTGCATCGCCCGGACGGCAACAAGCAGTTCTTCATGCAGGTTGACGCTTCCTCCTCTGGAGCCGGAGCGGTACTTACTCAAAAATCGTCTTCCGGGAGGATGGTAACTTGTGGCTTCTTTTCCAAACTCTTCTCCTCTTCTGAGCACAATTACTCCATAGGAGACCGAGAGTTATTGGCCATCAAGCTGGCATTGGAGGAGTGGCGTTACCTACTCGAGGGGGCTCTTCATCCGGTAATTATTTACACTGACCACAAAAACTTGGCTTACCTCCAGCATGCCCAGAGACTTAACCCGCGCCAAGCCCGGTGGTCCTTGTTTTTTTGCCCGCTTTGATTTTGTGCTACATTTTCGCCCGGCTGACAAGAACATCAAGGCGGACGCCTTGTCCCGATCTTTCCTGGTGTCGGATCTCGAGGAGGAACCTAAACATATCATCGATCCCGCCAGAGTCATGCAGGTGGCTCCCGTGAGTCTAAACCGTCTCCCTCCCGGTAAGACGTTCGTAGCGGTACCCCGATCGGGAGAGGATCCTACACTGGGGCCATTCGTCTAAAACTAGCTGGCCACGCCGGTCAGAGAAAGACCCTCCAGCTTATTTCCCGGCATTACTGGTGGCCTACCCTGCACAAGGACGTAATAGACTTTGTTTCTGCCTGTGCCTCCTGTGGCCGCAACAAAGGCCGAGACACCTGCCTGCCGGTCGCCTCCTTCCGCTTCCTGTACCCGCTGCCCCCTGGCAGCATATAGCCATGGACTTCATAACTGACCTCCCCATCTCTGCTGGTTGTACGGTCATTTGGGGGGTCGCTGATCGCTTTTCCAAGATGGCTCACTTTGTTCCCCTGCCCGGCC
>JARQOD010000839.1:0-69529 GCA_033576555.1 Oophaga sylvatica
GATCGACCTGGTTGCACAAGTGAGGGTTCGATGACCCCTCCTAAAGGGGGGGGGGTACTGTTATGAATGTGCTAAAAATGGTTCCTGGTGGTTACTGACAGTACTGAACCTTTCAGAGAGGAATGGCAATCTGGGATCACGGACTGGTCTGATATAAGGGAGGTTCCCTCCCATGATGGTTGCCGGTGATCAATTGTTCTTGTCTCAATTGTGGTTCCTGGTTCATTTGGAATCTTGCTGAGTCTTGCCTGCATCTTCTGCTATCAGATAAGATATTTTCTGCTTTTATTATTGTGCTTGCTTTTTGCATTGTTCCCTGCACTTCTGTGGAGGTCAGCCAGGTCCCCCCCGGGGGCTTGTGCTCCTCTCAGTTTATCTGGAGCCACTGTTGTTTGTTCATTTGCTTTTTCCTGTTTTTTCAGTGGCTGCGGCTTAGTTTTGTTACACCAGAGAACTGATTTAGGTGGTAGAGGTCGTGTGATCTCAGGTGTTTTTGCAATCAGTAGAGTTAGTATTTTTTAGGGGTTTTTTTGGATTGCAGTGAGTATCCTTTCGTGTACTTTTCTGTCTAGACAGATTGGGCCCTAGCGTTTGCTCATTCTATTTTCTGTCTGTGTCTGTGTTTCTTCTTGTCTAGCCGCCATTACATGTTTGGGGGCTTCCTATTTTCTTTGGGGATCTGCTCCGGGGCAGATAGCTTTAATCTTTCTGCCTTTAGGTGTAGTTATCTCTCAGGCTGTGACGAGGCGTCTAGGATCAACGTAGGAACGCTCCACGGCTACCTCTAGTTGTGTGGTTAGTTCAGGTTACTGCAATCCAATAGGTTCCAACCTCTCTGGTGTATTGCCGTTTTTGCTTGCTCTCCTCAGCTACCAAAACATAACATGCAACTCCAGGGTGGTGTCTGGTTGTGGCTGCTTGGGGAGAAAGTGGCACAGCTGAGACACTGACAGGCGGGCACGGCTGAGACACAGAGCAGGCAGGCACGGCTGAGACACAGAGGAGGCAGACAGGGCTGGCAGGCATGACTGAGACACAGGGTAGTTAGGCAATGCTGAGACACAGGGTAGGCAGGCACGGCTGGGACACAGTGCTGGCAGGCACAGCTGAGACTCAGGGGTAGGTAGACATGGCTGAGACACAGGGCAGGCAGGCATGGCTGAGACACAGGGCAGGCAGGCACGGCTGAGACACAGGGCAGGCAAGCACGGCTGAGACACAGAGCAGGCAGACACAGTTGAGACACAGAGCAGGCAGGCACCAACTGGAAAGGCACAGGGATAACGAGTGGTGTGTGGAATGGGTAGGGTCCTGTTCACACAGCAAGTGCAGGTACTGGTACTGACTGGAAGGAATAATGTATGGAGGAACAGGTAGAGAACTGTTCACACAGCAAGTGCAGGTACTGGTACTGACAGAAAGGAATGATGTATGGAGCATCAGGTAGAGACCTGTTCACACAGCAAATGCAGGTACTGGTACTGACTGGAAGAAATGGTGTATGGAGGAACAGGTAGAGACTAGTGTTGAGCGATACGATACTGCAAATATCGGGTATCGGCCGATATTAGCTGTATCGGGCTTTCGATTCCGAGTACCGATATTTTCGTCATATCGGATATCGGAATCGGATTTGTCACTGTCACTGTGAGTGTCCGTCGGTCGGGTCTGTCAGGAGTCAGCGGCACTTACCTGGCAGAAGATCTCCGGCGGTCACGTCCTGGACTGCTTGATGGCCGCCATTATCTTCTCCCTGGCGGTCACATGCAGTTTTTCGCGATAACTGCAGTGACTGCAGGGTAATCCCGGCCGTAAACCAGTCCGATGACGTCACCGCCGGGGAAGCAGGTAATCAGCTGTGCTGCGCCGGGATGACAGGCTCTGCCTGTCATTCTGATGTAGCAGAGCTGGATCGTCGTGGGACACTCGTTTACTATGGACTGCGTCGGACAGGTGGTATACTGCTGTTTTTTTTTTTCATTTTTTTACAGGAGATCGATGGCGTCACAGGATGAGACTGTAATAAAAGTAATGAAAACTGTGTTTTTTTTTTTTTATTAAATTAAAAAACTTTTTTATGAACATTCACCCGTCCGGGTACATCAACAATTTAACTATTTACATACAGGGACCCTGTCCGGGTTATTTATAATTCTTTGGCAGGGGTGTTCCAGGTACCACCTGGTACTCTTCTGATGCTTGCCAAACATCCGAGACACCAAGGACCACCAGGACCTGATGACGTCGTGTGGCCTGTACAGTCAAGTCGTGACCCGCTATCTGTGTCTGTGTGGCCACCTCTTTCATCTCCCTCCGGGTCTGGAGCCCTATGTCCCGGACTGAACAAACCCCAGGGGGCCTAACAGGCGCCGGGTACGGGCCAGCTATAGTTATCATGTCCATAGCTGGGGCTGCTGAGGAGACCACTGAGGGAGGCTGGGGAGATTTACGGCGTGGGGTGGGCACTTGTGCAGAGGCCTGGATGTGGGAGGCTGAAGGCTCCGAGGGTCTCACAGGTTCCTGACACTCTGGGGAGTAGGGGTCGCACCTGGTAACATTTAGGGCGTACCATCCATTGTAACCCCAGTGTCGGGTGTAAGTCACCAAGTCTCCTGGCAACAGGTCCCTCCCCGGGTGTCCTTCTGGGAGGTGAGTCTCCACGTCCCGCCGGGTCACAAAAACTTCTAAATAAAGTCCAGGCTCCTGGATGAAGCCCCAACCACCTTTCAATTTAAAGCTCCGTACTGCACCCTTACGCCGCGGCTCCCTCAGGGTTCCTTTATCTTTTCTCATCCGGTCCTTATCTGCCCGGTCCTTCTCCAGGTTACGTTGCCGAAGCTTTTGGGATTCTCGCTGCTCCCTTTGTCGCTCTGCTTCCCGCTCCCAACGTCTCCACTCTTCCTCCTGACGCCGGTTGTAATTCTCCTCCACCAGCATCTCCATGTCTCCAAAATCAAACTGCAGCTTAGGATGTCCGGTTTGCGGCAGCTCTCCTGGCGCCCCCCAGTCCTGGCGGCGCTCACCTGCGGAGGAAGCAGCCGGCTCTGGAACAGATGACAGTCGGGGCTCCGGTACATGTCAGTAAATATTGGCACAGCTCTTTTTGGAGGTGCTCCAGTAGGTTCCCAAACCATATTATGTGTCAAAAAAGCTGGGCACACTCGAAATTTGTGTTTAAGGTAAATTTACTACGTACACTTGGTCACAACACAGACGTTTCGGTCTACATAGACCTTCATCAGTGTACTGAAATCATAAGTGATCAATAAATGTTACTAGATTGGAAATAAAGTATATACACAATGACATGTTGGGTCAAAATTATGACATAATAAATATCAAACTTGATCTCTGGGTTAGCTAATCAACAGCATGCTATCGTAAGTACTCAGTATACATAGAGAAAAAAAAAAAGGAAGGCAAATAAGTATAACACATACCTAGTGACCAGATGCAAAATGGGACCAGAATTAATATATCTACAATCCAGACATGTGGAATGTGAATAAGTGCATGATGATATATATAGGAGTGATGTCTTATAGTAGACAAATAGTATAACCATACCATTCAAAATGGGTGATGCTGAATAACTAAGGAAAGGCAGTAAGTGTCTGGTTAGTGAATAAATATGTGATGATAGATCACAATAAAATGAAAGCAAATACAATCATACCACTGGTTACTGCTTCTAGGTAGCCCCTGTTAGTATTATGCACTGTGAAAATAATTGATGCTGGTGTTCAGTGGAGCATAATAGTACATACGTCATACATAGGAGAGACGCTGACCCGGTGCACTTACCGAATGTGTAAGTCGTCAGTGAGGAGCCACAAGGACGCGGCATCCACCGCTTGTCATGTGGTGATCCGAAAGGTATCTGGCTAAGATATATAATGGCCGTGATCGTCTCGTGTCAGCATACGAGAACCAGGAAGTGCCGTGACCGGAAGTGACGTCTGTGCTTTAGTGAGAAGCAGTAGAGGTACATTTCTGCGTTCCACTGAGACTATTATGCGTTCCACATACAGAGCGCATGTCAGTGAAATCAGGGAAGAGGGTGGAGTGCAAAATGAGACGTGAAAATCCAGATTGAAGGCATATTATTAACGATTCTGTAAGGAAGAAAATAAATATAAATATAATGGAAATGTACATGCATCATTCTCAAGTAAAACGGTAACAATGCAATATAATAGCCAATTTACAGGAAAGAATGAAGATCGTATTCCCTGTTTAAACCCTTGGGGTATAGGGTATTTAGCTGGTGGATCCAGTATGCCTCTCTCCTTTTCAATTGTGTAATGCGATCCCCACCTCTTCTTGGTTGGGGTATATGTTCAAGTACTTGGTAGCGTAATTGTGCCACATTATGACCTGCTGCAACAAAATGTTGTGGGATAGGAAGAAGTGTATTTTTGCACCTAATAGTGGATTTATGTTTTGATATCCTATCTTTTACACTTTGTGTGGTCTCCCCAATATAGAGCAAACCACAAGGACATTTTATTAGGTAAACCACATAGTTTGTATTGCACGTAAAATATTCTTGAATAGAATATTTTTTTCCCGTATAGGGATGGTATACGATATTGCCCTTGATGATGTTGTTACATTGTTGGCAGGAGAGGCATGGAAAAGTACCCATTTTTGGGTTTTGTAGGAACCTTTGGGTTGTGGTGGGTTTTTTTGAGCCTATGTCTGCTCTAATTAAACTGTCCCTAAGGTTACGCGGTCTCCTGAAACATGGCATAAAAGGCTGCCGAAAAGCCTCTACCTCAGGGTGGGCGGATTGTAGGATATGCCAATGCTTCCGTATGGCCGTATGAATTTTGTAGGCTGCTGGATGGTAGTCATGTATGAATGGTATTCTACTAGTTCCATCCCTATGTATGGACCTGTCAGAGGACTGTATCTGAACAGTCGATGGTGGATAACCTCTATTAAGGAATTTGGATTGCATTTCTCTGATTCTGGTCTGTTGTAATGAGGGATCGGACACAATTCGGGTAACCCTCTGTAGTTGTGATTGTGGAATTGAGCATTTCATTTTGTAAGGATGAAAACTAGAGAAATGGAGGAGGCTGTTTCTATCCGTTTGTTTTGAGAAGATGTCAGTTGTTAAATTGCCAGATATATCTTTGATCACTAAGGTGTCCAAAAAACTAATTTGTCGTATGCTGTAATTCATTGTGAAGTCCAGGCCCGGCCAAGAGGTTTTAAGAAAGTCAAAGAATGTTTGTAATGAAGTCAGGTCTCCTCCCCACACGCAAAAGATATCGTCTATGTATCTTTTCCAAACTAGAGCATGGTGTTGGAAGAGATAGTTGTTGTAGATAAGACTCTCCTCAAAATGTGCCATATAGGCATTGGCATACGGGGGCGCGACGTTACTTCCCATCGCAGTACCCTTGATCTGCAAATAGAAATCATCTTCAAAGAGAAAAAAATTTTTGGTGAGTACTATGGATAGTAACTCGCTACACAGATCTATCTGATCAGGATGCATGCCAGAGGAAGTAAGGAGATGACGTGTGGAGAGAATACCCTCCCTGTGGGGAATTGACGTGTATAGGTCCCGTACGTCGAATGAGACCAAGAAGGCATCATGTGGGACAGGGGTGACGGTCCGTATAATGTTTAAGAATGAACCAGTGTCAAGAATAAACGAAGTGGTATTTTTGATTATGGGAGTAATAATTTTCTCAAGATAAATAGATAGTGGTGATAGTATTGATTCCGTGGAGGCAACGATTGGGCGACCTGGAGGATTGTTTAGGTCCTTATGAATTTTCGGTAAGGTGTATAGCACCGGTATGATAGGGTGTTTTTTTGTGAGAAAATCACTTGTTTTACTGTCGATAATACCTAGATTCTGATATTTTGCCAGTATGTCACTAATCAGTGATTGGATGGCAGTTGTGGGATTGCCTGGTAATTTGGTGTAGACAGTAATGTCGCTTAATTGTCATTGAATTTCGCCAATATATGTTGTCTTATCCATCACTACTATGGCTCCCCCTTTGTCTGCCGGCTTAATGACAATATCTTTGTCATCTTGTAGTGAATGTAGGGCCTGTCTATCAAGTGGGGAGCAATTGAGTGGGAAATTAATTATACCATGATCAGTATCAAGATGAAGTTTTTGAAACGTATTGTTGACAAACTGGATAAACGTTTCTAATGCATGGGAACCCATTGGTGGACGGAAGGAACTTTTAGATCGTAACTTCAAACTAGCTGCTGTAAGGCAGCCAGGTGGAGGTACTTTAGGTATGAGAGTATTGGCAGGATCAGAGAAGTAAAGCTTTAATCGCAATGTCCTATAAAATCTCTGTAGATCCATATCCAATTTAAAGGTATTATTCTTATAACTAGGGCAAAAGGACAACCCTCTCTGAAGTAATCTGTGTTCTGCTATACCTAAAGATTTGGATGAGATGTTCACCACCAGTGATTGATTACCTGTGACCGTGTCACCCGAGTTAAGTCCGTGGTTCGTTGATTGTCGCTTCCCCCTCCTGGTCCTCTTCTTCTTTGGGAACGTCGTTGTCGGCCTAAAAAACGTTCTTGATAGGTAGATCTTTCGGGCCTGTCTAGATCTGAGCCGGAGGTAGAAACTTCGGGGGAAGATCGAAAGTTAGACCTTGTAGGATACTGTCTATAGGTGGGTCTGTCTCGCCACTTGTAGACTCTGTCTTGGTCGTAGTCCTCCTGATCCCGTTGTAACTTAATTCGTTTCCGCTGTTCGATATCACGACGACGTTGTGCGATATTTGTCTCGATTTTGGATCGGAGGGAGTTAAGTTCTTCACTGGAGGTAGTAGCCGTCAATTGATCTTCTATATTCTTGATTTTGTCTGCACAGGATGTAATTTCCTTGTGTAGATGCTCCAGTGTTAGAACCATAAGATCAAAGGAACATTTGTTTAGTATGAGTTCAAATTTTGAACAAAATTCAGACGAATCACAGAATAGTGTGGGGCGAAGTGACACCCTAAGACCTCGTGGTATCCTCTGTGCTTTTAAGTATTCTGTTAAGGTGGCCCCATGGAGCTCCAAGTTAGTGTGATGCCGTAATTCCCTCTCCCAATCGCGGCCCCTCGTTTCGCTTGGGGGGGATCTTAAGAAAGTCACTGGGTACTTTAGATAGGGCTATGATGTTGGAAGCCTCCTCAGAATTATAGGAAAAGGTCAATGAAGACATGACCCACAATAGAGCGTGCTCAGTATATGGGTTAACTATATGTCAGTAAATATTGGCACAGCTCTTTTTGGAGGTGCTCCAGTAGGTTCCCAAACCATATTATGTGTCAAAAAAGCTGGGCACACTCGAAATTTGTGTTTAAGGTAAATTTAATACGTACACTTGGTCACAACACAGACGTTTCGGTCTACATAGACCTTCATCAGTGTACTGAAATCATAAGTGATCAATAAATGTTACTAGATTGGAAATAAAGTATATACACAATGACATGTTGGGTCAAAATTATGACATAATAAATATCAAACTTGATCTCTGGGTTAGCTAATCAACAGCATGCTATCGTAAGTACTCAGTATACATAGAGAAAAAAAAAAAGGAAGGCAAATAAGTATAACACATACCTAGTGACCAGATGCAAAATGGGACCAGAATTAATATATCTACAATCCAGACATGTGGAATGTGAATAAGTGCATGATGATATATATAGGAGTGATGTCTTATAGTAGACAAATAGTATAACCATACCGTTCAAATGGGTGATGCTGAATAACTAAGGAAAGGCAGTAAGTGTCTGGTTAGTGAATAAATATGTGATGATAGATCACAATAAAATGAAAGCAAATACAATCATACCACTGGTTACTGCTTCTAGGTAGCCCCTGTTAGTATTATGCACTGTGAAAATAATTGATGCTGGTGTTCAGTGGAGCATAATAGTACATACGTCATACATAGGAGAGACGCTGACCCGGTGCACTTACCGAATGTGTAAGTCATCAGTGAGGAGCCACAAGGACGCGGCATCCACCGCTTGTCATGTGGTGATCCGAAAGGTATCTGGCTAAGATATATAATGGCCGTGATCGTCTCGTGTCAGCATACGAGAACCAGGAAGTGCCGTGACCGGAAGTGACGTCTGTGCTTTAGTGAGAAGCAGTAGAGGTACATTTCTGCGTTCCACTGAGACTATTATGCGTTCCACATACAGAGCGCATGTCAGTGAAATCAGGGGAAGAGGGTGGAGTGCAAAATGAGACGTGAAAATCCAGATTGAAGGCATATTATTAACGATTCTGTAAGGAAGAAAATAAATATAAATATAATGGAAATGTACATGCATCATTCTCAAGTAAAACGGTAACAATGCAATATAATAGCCAATTTACAGGAAAGAATAAAGATCGTATTCCCTGTTTAAACCCTTGGGGTATAGGGTATTTAGCTGGTGGATCCAGTATGCCTCTCTCCTTTTCAATTGTGTAATGCGATCCCCACCTCTTCTTGGTTGGGGTATATGTTCAAGTACTTGGTAGCGTAATTGTGCCACATTATGACCTGCTGCAACAAAATGTTGTGGGATAGGAAGAAGTGTATTTTTGCACCTAATAGTGGATTTATGTTTTGATATCCTATCTTTTACACTTTGTGTGGTCTCCCCAATATAGAGCAAACCACAAGGACATTTTATTAGGTAAACCACATAGTTTGTATTGCACGTAAAATATTCTTGAATAGAATATTTTTTTCCCGTATAGGGATGGTATACGATATTGCCCTTGATGATGTTGTTACATTGTTGGCAGGAGAGGCATGGAAAAGTACCCATTTTTGGGTTTTGTAGGAACCTTTGGGTTGTGGTGGGTTTTTTTGAGCCTATGTCTGCTCTAATTAAACTGTCCCTAAGGTTACGCGGTCTCCTGAAACATGGCATAAAAGGCTGCCGAAAAGCCTCTACCTCAGGGTGGGCGGATTGTAGGATATGCCAATGCTTCCGACCAGAATCAGAGAAATGCAATCCATATTCCTTAATAGAGGTTATCCACCATCGACTGTTCAGATACAGTCCTCTGACAGGTCCATACGTAGGGATGGAACTAGTAGAATACCATTCATACATGACTACCATCCAGCAGCCTACAAAATTCATACGGCCATACGGAAGCATTGGCATATCCTACAATCCGCCCACCCTGAGGTAGAGGCTTTTCGGCAGCCTTTTATGCCATGTTTCAGGAGACCGCGTAACCTTAGGGACAGTTTAATTAGAGCAGACATAGGCTCAAAAAAACCCACCACAACCCAAAGGTTCCTACAAAACCCAAAAATGGGTACTTTTCCATGCCTCTCCTGCCAACAATGTAACAACATCATCAAGGGCAATATCGTATACCATCCCTATACGGGAAAAAAATATTCTATTCAAGAATATTTTACGTGCAATACAAACTATGTGGTTTACCTAATAAAATGTCCTTGTGGTTTGCTCTATATTGGGGAGACCACACAAAGTGTAAAAGATAGGATATCAAAACATAAATCCACTATTAGGTGCAAAAATACACTTCTTCCTATCCCACAACATTTTGTTGCAGCAGGTCATAATGTGGCACAATTACGCTACCAAGTACTTGAACATATACCCCAACCAAGAAGAGGTGGGGATCGCATTACACAATTGAAAAGGAGAGAGGCATACTGGATCCACCAGCTAAATACCCTATACCCCAAGGGTTTAAACAGGGAATACGATCTTCATTCTTTCCTGTAAATTGGCTATTATATTGCATTGTTACCGTTTTACTTGAGAATGATGCATGTACATTTCCATTATATTTATATTTATTTTCTTCCTTACAGAATCGTTAATAATATGCCTTCAATCTGGATTTTCACGTCTCATTTTGCACTCCACCCTCTTCCCCTGATTTCACTGACATGCGCTCTGTATGTGGAACGCATAATAGTCTCAGTGGAACGCAGAAATGTACCTCTACTGCTTCTCACTAAAGCACAGACGTCACTTCCGGTCACGGCACTTCCTGGTTCTCGTATGCTGACACGAGACGATCACGGCCATTATATATCTTAGCCAGATACCTTTCGGATCACCACATGACAAGCGGTGGATGCCGCGTTCTTGTGGCTCCTCACTGACGACTTACACATTCGGTAAGTGCACCGGGTCAGCGTCTCTCCTATGTATGACGTATGTACTATTATGCTCCACTGAACACCAGCATCAATTATTTTCACAGTGCATAATACTAACAGGGGCTACCTAGAAGCAGTAACCAGTGGTATGATTGTATTTGCTTTCATTTTATTGTGATCTATCATCACATATTTATTCACTAACCAGACACTTACTGCCTTTCCTTAGTTATTCAGCATCACCCATTTTGAACGGTATGGTTATACTATTTGTCTACTATAAGACATCACTCCTATATATATCATCATGCACTTATTCACATTCCACATGTCTGGATTGTAGATATATTAATTCTGGTCCCATTTTGCATCTGGTCACTAGGTATGTGTTATACTTATTTGCCTTCCTTTTTTTTTCTCTATGTATACTGAGTACTTACGATAGCATGCTGTTGATTAGCTAACCCAGAGATCAAGTTTGATATTTATTATGTCATAATTTTGACCCAACATGTCATTGTGTATATACTTTATTTCCAATCTAGTAACATTTATTGATCACTTATGATTTCAGTACACTGATGAAGGTCTATGTAGACCGAAACGTCTGTGTTGTGACCAAGTGTACGTATTAAATTTACCTTAAACACAAATTTCGAGTGTGCCCAGCTTTTTTGACACATAATATGGTTTGGGAACCTACTGGAGCACCTCCAAAAAGAGCTGTGCCAATATTTACTGACATATAGTTAACCCATATACTGAGCACGCTCTATTGTGGGTCATGTCTTCATTGACCTTTTCCTATAATTCTGAGGAGGCTTCCAACATCATAGCCCTATCTAAAGTACCCAGTGACTTTCTTAAGATCCCCCCAAGCGAAACGAGGGGCCGCGATTGGGAGAGGAATTACGGCATCACACTAACTTGGAGCTCCATGGGGCCACCTTAACAGAATACTTAAAAGCACAGAGGATACCACGAGGTCTTAGGGTGTCACTTCGCCCCACACTATTCTGTGATTCGTCTGAATTTTGTTCAAAATTTGAACTCATACTAAACAAATGTTCCTTTGATCTTATGGTTCTAACACTGGAGCATCTACACAAGGAAATTACATCCTGTGCAGACAAAATCAAGAATATAGAAGATCAATTGACGGCTACTACCTCCAGTGAAGAACTTAACTCCCTCCGATCCAAAATCGAGACAAATATCGCACAACATCATCGTGATATCGAACAGCGGAAACGAATTAAGTTCCAACGGGATCAGGAGGACTACGACCAAGACAGAGTCTACAAGTGGCGAGACAGACCCACCTATAGACAGTATCCTACAAGGTCTAACTTTCGATCTTCCCCAGAAGTTTCTACCTCCGGCTCAGATCTAGACAGGCCCGAAAGATCTACCTATCAAGAACGTTTTTTAGGCCGACAACGACGTTCCCAAAGAAGAAGAGGACCAGGAGGGGGAAGCGACAATCAACGAACCACGGACTTAACTCGGGTGACACGGTCACAGGTAATCAATCACTGGTGGTGAACATCTCATCCAAATCTTTAGGTATAGCAGAACACAGATTACTTCAGAGAGGGTTGTCCTTTTGCCCTAGTTATAAGAATAATACCTTTAAATTGGATATGGATCTACAGAGATTTTATAGGACATTGCGATTAAAGCTTTACTTCTCTGATCCTGCCAATACTCTCATACCTAAAGTACCTCCACCTGGCTGCCTTACAGCAGCTAGTTTGAAGTTACGATCTAAAAGTTCCTTCCGTCCACCAATGGGTTCCCATGCATTAGAAACGTTTATCCAGTTTGTCAACAATACGTTTCAAAAACTTCGTCTTGATACTGATCATGGTATAATTCATTTCCCACTCAATTGCTCCCCACTTGATAGACAGGCCCTACATTCACTACAAGATGACAAAGATATTGTCATTAAGCCGGCAGACAAAGGGGGAGCCATAGTAGTGATGGATAAGACAACATATATTGGCGAAATTCAACGACAATTAAGCGACATTACTGTCTACACCAAATTACCAGGCAATCCCACAACTGCCATCCAATCACTGATTAGTGACATACTGGCAAAATATCAGAATCTAGGTATTATCGACAGTAAAACAAGTGATTTTCTCACAAAAAAACACCCTATCATACCGGTGCTATACACCTTACCGAAAATTCATAAGGACCTAAACAATCCTCCAGGTCGCCCAATCGTTGCCTCCACGGAATCAATACTATCACCACTATCTATTTATCTTGAGAAAATTATTACTCCCATAATCAAAAATACCACTTCGTTTATTCTTGACACTGGTTCATTCTTAAACATTATACGGACCGTCACCCCTGTCCCACATGATGCCTTCTTGGTCTCATTCGACGTACGGGACCTATACACGTCAATTCCCCACAGGGAGGGTATTCTCTCCACACGTCATCTCCTTACTTCCTCTGGCATGCATCCTGATCAGATAGATCTGTGTAGCGAGTTACTATCCATAGTACTCACAAAAATTTTTTTCTCTTTGAAGATGATTTCTATTTGCAGATCAAGGGTACTGCGATGGGAAGTAACGTCGCGCCCCCGTATGCCAATGCCTATATGGCACATTTTGAGGAGAGTCTTATCTACAACAACTATCTCTTCCAACACCATGCTCTAGTTTGGAAAAGATACATAGACGATATCTTTTGCGTGTGGGGAGGAGACCTGACTTCATTACAAACATTCTTTGACTTTCTTAAAACCTCTTGGCCGGGCCTGGACTTCACAATGAATTACAGCATACGACAAATTAGTTTTTTGGACACCTTAGTGATCAAAGATATATCTGGCAATTTAACAACTGACATCTTCTCAAAACAAACGGATAGAAACAGCCTCCTCCATTTCTCTAGTTTTCATCCTTACAAAATGAAATGCTCAATTCCACAATCACAACTACAGAGGGTTACCCGAATTGTGTCCGATCCCTCATTACAACAGACCAGAATCAGAGAAATGCAATCCAAATTCCTTAATAGAGGTTATCCACCATCGACTGTTCAGATACAGTCCTCTGACAGGTCCATACGTAGGGATGGAACTAGTAGAATACCATTCATACATGACTACCATCCAGCAGCCTACAAAATTCATACGGCCATACGGAAGCATTGGCATATCCTACAATCCGCCCACCCTGAGGTAGAGGCTTTTCGGCAGCCTTTTATGCCATGTTTCAGGAGACCGCGTAACCTTAGGGACAGTTTAATTAGAGCAGACATAGGCTCAAAAAAACCCACCACAACCCAAAGGTTCCTACAAAACCCAAAAATGGGTACTTTTCCATGCCTCTCCTGCCAACAATGTAACAACATCATCAAGGGCAATATCGTATACCATCCCTATACGGGAAAAAAATATTCTATTCAAGAATATTTTACGTGCAATACAAACTATGTGGTTTACCTAATAAAATGTCCTTGTGGTTTGCTCTATATTGGGGAGACCACACAAAGTGTAAAAGATAGGATATCAAAACATAAATCCACTATTAGGTGCAAAAATACACTTCTTCCTATCCCACAACATTTTGTTGCAGCAGGTCATAATGTGGCACAATTACGCTACCAAGTACTTGAACATATACCCCAACCAAGAAGAGGTGGGGATCGCATTACACAATTGAAAAGGAGAGAGGCATACTGGATCCACCAGCTAAATACCCTATACCCCAAGGGTTTAAACAGGGAATACGATCTTCATTCTTTCCTGTAAATTGGCTATTATATTGCATTGTTACCGTTTTACTTGAGAATGATGCATGTACATTTCCATTATATTTATATTTATTTTCTTCCTTACAGAATCGTTAATAATATGCCTTCAATCTGGATTTTCACGTCTCATTTTGCACTCCACCCTCTTCCCCTGATTTCACTGACATGCGCTCTGTATGTGGAACGCATAATAGTCTCAGTGGAACGCAGAAATGTACCTCTACTGCTTCTCACTAAAGCACAGACGTCACTTCCGGTCACGGCACTTCCTGGTTCTCGTATGCTGACACGAGACGATCACGGCCATTATATATCTTAGCCAGATACCTTTCGGATCACCACATGACAAGCGGTGGATGCCGCGTCCTTGTGGCTCCTCACTGACGACTTACACATTCGGTAAGTGCACCGGGTCAGCGTCTCTCCTATGTATGACGTATGTACTATTATGCTCCACTGAACACCAGCATCAATTATTTTCACAGTGCATAATACTAACAGGGCTACCTAGAAGCAGTAACCAGTGGTATGATTGTATTTGCTTTCATTTTATTGTGATCTATCATCACATATTTATTCACTAACCAGACACTTACTGCCTTTCCTTAGTTATTCAGCATCACCCATTTTGAACGGTATGGTTATACTATTTGTCTACTATAAGACATCACTCCTATATATATCATCATGCACTTATTCACATTCCACATGTCTGGATTGTAGATATATTAATTCTGGTCCCATTTTGCATCTGGTCACTAGGTATGTGTTATACTTATTTGCCTTCCTTTTTTTTTCTCTATGTATACTGAGTACTTACGATAGCATGCTGTTGATTAGCTAACCCAGAGATCAAGTTTGATATTTATTATGTCATAATTTTGACCCAACATGTCATTGTGTATATACTTTATTTCCAATCTAGTAACATTTATTGATCACTTATGATTTCAGTACACTGATGAAGGTCTATGTAGACCGAAACGTCTGTGTTGTGACCAAGTGTACGTATTAAATTTACCTTAAACACAAATTTCGAGTGTGCCCAGCTTTTTTGACACGGGGCTCCGGTACAGACTTGTAGACCTCTGGTGCCTGCGCGGCCTCCTCCATGAGGACGGGTGTCGCTTCTTCTGTCTCAGCGACGGGGGCAGACAGCGGGATCTGGGGTGCTGCCGGTGCTGCGTTTTTTGCACGAACGGGTGCCTCCACTGCGACAACGTCAACCGGATCACATTGCAAGGGCTGGGATGCCCGCACGGACTCCTCTACTAGAACGGGTGCCTCACCTTCCGGTACAGACACTTCAGGTAAGAGGGATTGGCGCCGCTCCAAGTTTAGTTTTAGGGCACGCCAGCTGGCTTCCATCCTGGCGACCTCCTCCCGGTGCCGGGCCAGGCCTCTTAGGGTATCCTCCGCTTCTTGCAGCGTAGGAGGGTTTCCAGGCCGGGTGCCCAATGGTGGTTCCGTGGCGATCGGGTCGCTTCCGTGGGGGAGAGCTCTGACTGCTCCATCCCTTCCCACTTCTGCTCGTGTCCATTAGCCATCTCTGCCAAGTCACATGTGTCATTAGCATCTGGAGAGGGCCCCTCTTTTGTAGGGAGGCGGGACCTTCATGTTAGTTTCCGCACACTGAGGAGGATGAGGAGGCGGAACTGAAGAGCTGTGGGGCACGATCTTACATTGCAGTACCATTTAGAGTGGTCGGCCATCGTTTTCGCGCCACTGAGTGAGTGTACACCCACGAAGAGCACGTCCTTCTTCTTCACCAGTGCCTCGTCGTGACGCAGATATGGCGGAAAAATGGCAAATACATTCTCTGATGATTTTAGCAATTCTCAAGCACAAAACCAGTTCAATTCAGGCACACAGGACTCGCTTATAGCGAGCTACAGAATCCTGTTCGTGACGCCCAAGTTGAGTCGCACAGAGCCAGAGGTTTTGGGGGTACTCGGCACAGAGCCCGTCGACTTCTATGGGGTATGTCACGGCTTTACCCGGCAATTGAATCAGAGTCTATTTTACTATGTAGAAGTGTATAAACTATAAATATATTGTAACATTTCCAGGGGATATAGCTCTAGGATCGCTGTCTGGGTAGACAGAATGGCACGAAAACAGTTCATTCAGACAGCAGTTCTGGTGTAAAACTGGCCGCAACCAGCTTTATTAAAGTCCACAGCAAACAGATAAAAATAAAGCATAAACAGAAAACCTAGGCTTGTCTAGCCACTAACTACACATAGATCGATTTCCCTATTTATCCGGGTCCAGACTCTACCAGTCTGTGCCCAAAACAACACATATAATATATGTTACCAGTATGGAGTTTCACCGATACTCCTCCTTGTGTCTGAAGGCCCCTTCAGCGTCCAGACTTGAGAGAGATCCACTCCTATTCAGCCGCTATTCGCACGGATTCTCACTGCGACTACTCCTGTGTCCGGGGTACTTCCTGTACCCAGACTGAGATAGCTCACACTCCTGGAGACACCTTCTGTACCTGGACCCCTTGTCCAGCTTAAGCGTGCTCCCACTCCTGGAGACTGCTTCTCGTGCCGAGACACCTTCCTGTGTCCAGGCTAAGCTAGCTCAGCACTGTCTGTATTCCCAGACACCTACTTCTGGTTTCCTAATTATCACCTGAGTGGTCACAGGTTTGAGCTGCAAGCGTGTACTTGAATGGATGGTGTAATGACCTTTCTCTACCACTAGGTTTACAAGCCATACATTTACCTTATACCCGTCAGCAAAGTACCTAGGTGAAATGTACACCCCATTCAACACACATACCCTCACTGTCTCACATATCCCCTCCCTCTTCTCCAGACCGGAGGACTGGCCATCCAGACCGGAGGGCTGGTCAACAATCCCAAAGAGACAGTGAACTCCGGACACTGCATCAGCACTATACTTCTATATAGGTCAGGTACCAGGAGCTGTCTCACGACCTCTCCCAGGACTTCAGTGTCCCTATACAATAGGTTATTGTTCATGGCAGCATGAGGAAACCTCTCCTCAGAGCCAGGCCCTTGGGGAACCTCATTTAGAACAATTATATTATCACCATTATCAGTATCATCACTATTATGATTAGCATCATCATCATTATCATCATCATTATGATCATCATCATTATCATCATCATCATTATCATGATCATCACATAAGTTTAAGCTTGTGGGGTTGAACACATAATATATCCAATCACCTCAACCCACAGTTCACACAGAGACCATGTACTTGTCCCTTGCTCTGTTCAGCCCCCCGGAATATTAGTCAATGACATTCGCTCATTCCTTAGGGACCTACCGTCTGTCATTGTCACAGACTTCGTCCAGTCACATTTCTGGGACGTAACCTTGTCAGGTCTCCCCTTCGCTCCCAGTGGTCAATCGTAACCTTGTCAGGTCTTGCCTGGGTATCTAAGGTCCGGTTAGACTCTGTACTGTCCTGTACTCTATCGGGTCGTCTGTATGGGCCTCTCAAACCTGAGTTACTGGAGGTCTCACTACCTCTAAACCCACGCCCACTACCCTCAGGACATCTTGTAAGGTCCCTAACTTCAGCCGTAGCTGTTCTGTTATTTAGGGGGCCCTTTCTCTGTCGGGTCTCACTATTCTTAGACGGCTGCCATCTTCTGCTGCTCAGATGATGTTGTCTATCTACTCGCTGTCTAGCGAGATTCAATTGTTCTACCTCTCGCAGGTAGGTCACACGGTACGCCACCAGCATGCGCACATATTCAAGACTTTCTTCCGTTCCTATAGCGTAGAATGACACCATGCCGTCTTCATCTGGTATCCAGTCCCGACGATCACGTGGACTGCTTACTTTCACCACACCAGACTTCTTCACCATTATCTGCATGGCTCGGCCATTTCTCCCAATCAGCTTTCTCACCAGAACATGAGGCACCCGGATGACCTCTTGCTGCAGACTGTGAGTTTTTCTCATAAGCTTTAGTTGTCTAACGGTTTGTTCTGTCTTCAACCGGAGAAACCGCTTTGTGCGAATACATCGCCAGTGCATGTCACTTAGGATTGCCACCCTCTTCACTGTAACTTCAGTCGTGGACAAGACCGCCAGCTGTTTAGCTCCTGAGGTCGAGTACACCTTACAGGCTCCCACGGCCTTCCTAAACGCTTCATGCACAGACTCACGGGTGCATTCTTCTCTCAAGTCCTCGGGTACATCTACGAGGCACTTGTACCGACACGTTTCGGTCTCACCAGTGGTTTCCAGACGATCAATCAGCTCAGGGTTCAGGGACAACTGACTTTCAGCTTCTTCCCCCTTTACACTTCTTCTGAGCTGACTCACAGCTATAATTTCGTGAATTTCCGTCCGGACCACTTCCATTTCACAATTATCTTCCGTTACCACCCTCTTAGCTCTCCTCAGGTCTATTTTCTCCTGGCAAAAGGGAGCGAGTGCAACGTGTTTGCCCTTTTCTTTCTCCAAGGAGGCCTTGTTCACCGAGTGACACTGTATCAGGCGACTTTTAAGCCCGAGAACTTCTTCCTCTAGTTCCGCCATTCGCCTCTCAGCTGCCCGTCTCTGAAGCTTCTCTTGCGTCCAATGGGCTTGTAACCACTCCTTGAGCTCCTTGATCTCGGCTCCGACATCCACCGAATCATCCGAACTCACAGCACTCGAGGAAGTATCTGCGTTACACCTCTCATCTCCAGTGGCCAACTCCTGGCCCTGGTCTGTAGCTTCTCTGAGGACTCCTCCATCTTTTCCCACTCAGCTTCCATCTGTCTGAGCTTTTCCTTAAGGCACATCTCCGCCTTCTGGAGAGTATCACAGGACATCTGTAGCTCCTTCACCTGAGCTTCCAGACCTAGGGTCTTTCTGCGCAAATCACCATTTTCATCACGGGTGTCCTGCAGAGTGGTCTCAACCACCTGGCGCATTTGCTCTGCATCTATCTTATCCTCTTCTAGTTTTTCTTTGACCCTGAGGAGATCCACATAATCTCTCTTCATCTGTTGCAGTTCCCTACTGCGTTCACCACACTCCTTCTTGGAGTCACACAGCTCCTGGTTGAGCTGTTCACGCAGTCGTTCTAGGATTTGTTTACTTCCAGAAACTCCATCCTGCAGCGCCTCCTTCTCACGCTTCAACTGCAAAACCTCTTCCTTGATTTTGCGGCGGTCCTCTTTAATGGCATGGGACATCTCTTTCCACAGGGTAACTTCCTCGTTGCTTCCTTTTAGATCTCGCTGGTCTGAGGACACGTCCTCCAGGTTTTCACATAATTGCAGCATGTCACTCTGATACTGCAGCCGAATAGGTTCCAGCTCTTGGCCATGACTGGCCCCCTCCTTTTCTACCTCTAAAGGAGAATCCACACTTGAAGCATAGGCAGATAGTACTACATTCTCTTCATTTTCATTTTCAGCGAGTACTACCGGAACAACCTTTTTGTGGCCCTTGCGCCGTCTACGACGAGAGGAGGACTCTCTTCCCTCGTCTAGCCTCTCCTGACTGAACTCACTTTTTACTTTCATAGTGTCGCAGTCAGCTACGGGGTCTGTGTCACTTCCCATGGTGTTGTGGACTAACAGGTCACCTCCCACTTTGACGTCACCCCCTTCTACTGGAGCTACCCCGTTATCAACGGTCACATTGTCATTTTTAGGAGGTACCAACCCACCACCAGTAACAATTTTCATTTTTCCACACTCTACACTCTTGTGAAAATCCGCCCCTTTTTAGACTCCGCCCCCTTTTTAACAACCACACCGGCAGGGTAATTTTTACACAAAAAATCAGCAGTAGTCTTAGGACTCAGTTCACAACATCTCTTACCACCTCCCCGGGCACTCTGTGACAACACTGGTACCCCCGGAGAGTCCATAGAATGGTCCACTGCCGCCATTCCATACGGTGCCCATAGCTCCCGCACCATGTCCAGTTGCATGTCCAGTAGACATTTCTCAAATATGCGGTCCGACTCGTCAGACCCATTCGCTGCTCCGTTCACAGCCATCGCGGAGCACTGTTCACACCAGAACTTCACCGCTTTCCCTTGAAAAAATCTTCGTGGCCCCGCCGAGCCACAGCAAAACTGGATTTGAGTACGACGACAATCTTCACAACCCCGCCGAGTTGCAGCAAGATGCCTTCGTGACCCCACTGAGTCACAGCAAGATGCCTTCGTGACCCCACTGAGTCACAGCAAGATGCTTGTATCCACACTCGTCGTCCATGCTGTCAGACTTCTCTGTCTTAACAACGGCAGTCTTCACTCAAGACATACACACTCTACAGTCTTTTCCATAGAAAAATTCAGCTCTGCTGTGCAGACACTTTTTTTTTTTTTTTTTTTCTTTGCAAAGTCTATTAGGGCTCCTGTCTCTTTAAGACTGCTCCAAACAGACGTTTCTCTTGACACACTTTTTTTTTTTTTTTCTCTGCTGCTATTTCAACAGACTTCACCTTTATTGCTGTCTCTCGCCACTGTGCTGCATGCACCCTCCAGCACTAACTGTATCAGCCACTGTGCTGCCCCAGCATTCTCCGCCAATTGTAACATTTCCAGGGATATAGCTCTAGGATCGCTGTCTGGGTAGACAGAATGGCACGAAAACAGTTCATTCAGACAGCAGTTCTGGTGTAAAACTGGCCGCAACCAGCTTTATTAAAGTCCACAGCAAACAGATAAAAATAAAGCATAAACAGAAAACCTAGGCTTGTCTAGCCACTAACTACACATAGATCGATTTCCCTATTTATCCGGGTCCAGACTCTACCAGTCTGTGCCCAAAACAACACATATAATATATGTTACCAGTATGGAGTTTCACCGATACTCCTCCTTGTGTCTGAAGGCCCCTTCAGCGTCCAGACTTGAGAGAGATCCACTCCTATTCAGCCGCTATTCGCACGGATTCTCACTGCGACTACTCCTGTGTCCGGGTACTTCCTGCACCCAGACTGAGATAGCTCACACTCCTGGAGACACCTTCTGTACCTGGACTCCTTGTCCAGCTTAAGCGTGCTCCCACTCCTGGAGACTGCTTCTCGTGCCGAGACACCTTCCTGTGTCCAGGCTAAGCTAGCTCAGCACTGTCTGTATTCCCAGACACCTACTTCTGGTTTCCTAATTATCACCTGAGTGGCCACAGGTTTGAGCTGCAAGCGTGTACTTGAATGGATGGTGTAATGACCTTTCTCTACCACTAGGTTTACAAGCCATACATTTCCCCTATACCCGTCAGCAAATTACCTAGGTGAAATGTACACCCCATTCAACACACATACCCTCACTGTCTCACAATATGTATATATATATGTCACAATGACATGTATATATATATATATATGTATTCTATGTGTGTATATTTTGTGTTTACAACGAAAGAAAGGTTTTATTTTGTTCCCATAGACTTACATGGGACTTCCGGAATCGGAATCGGATATCGACGATATTTAGTGATATCGGCGATACCATTCCGATACGATATTTTTAGATATCGAGCAGTATCGCTCAACACTAGTAGAGACCTGTTCACACAGCATGTGCGGGTACTGGTACTGGCAGGAAGAAATGAAGTATGAAGGACCAGGTTTGGACCTGTTCACACAGGAGGAGAACCGCAAGGCTGTGGAGAAAGGCTGTAGAGCAGCAAGAGGTTCTGCAGCGGCAGGTGTGAAGCAAAGTGGAACTGCAAGGCATGCGGAGGGGAGCTGCAGCAAGAGGTTCTGCAGTGGCAGGTGCGAAGCAAAGTGGAACTGCAAGGCATGCGGAGGGGAGCTGCAGCAAGAGGTTCTGCAGCAGCAGGAGCGAAGCAGAGCAGAACCACAAGATATGCAGAGAGGAGCTGCAGCAAGAGATTTCTGCAGCAGCAGGAGCAAAGCAGAGTGGAATGGAGCAGAACTGCAGGAGTGTGGAGCAGAGGCAGAAAGTGGTTCAGGGAGAAAACAAGGAAAGACAGCAGGGAAAGAAACCACAGACAAGGAGACTAAGAAACAGAGGTAGGACAGAGTTCAGACAAGGTAATGACATGAGACAAGGTACAGGGACAAAGACACAAGGACCAGGATATTCTGCCTCCTGGAGGGTGGACAGACAGGTACAAGGCAAAACTAAAAGTGAAGCCTCCAAAGAAGGCGACACACAGGACAGGACCTGGCTGCTCAGTAGCAAGATACCAACTGAGTTAAGACATTGCACAGGCAAGATCCCCGGGTGGAGCTGCCCTAAATACTAGAGGCCTCTTGGTAATTGGTCAGGGACACATTAGACAGGTGCACCCTGATTCCATAAGAACTAGAGAGTTCTGGCGCCGCCCCCCTATGTACACAGACAGGAAGCATGCAGAGAGCAGGCAGAAAGCAAGAGGCACAGAACATGGAGCTTGCAGCAGACAACAAAAATCACAGCATGACCTGGAGCAGTGAGCAAGTTGGTGTATGAGGGATGGGAGGCCATGCAGTGATGCCAGCAGGGTTGTTACAAGATGGCTGAACAGCGTCGTAGGGAGAGAATTGCACAAGGGCTCTGCTTCTACTGTGGGAGTGCTTCTCACCTCCTTCTCTTCTGCCCTGAGAGGCCGGGAAACTTCTCCACCTAGATTTGGTAGGAGAGGCCTCCCTAGGTGTTTGTGATTCCTCTCACCCCCTAACTGTGTCTGTTTTGCTGAGTCTTGGTTCCAAACGTTACTCTGAGGAAGCTTATGTGGATTCAGGCGCAGCAGGGAACTTCATCAGGCTCGAGGCAGTTAAAAAATATCGGATTCCTGTCAGGTCCCTGGAGACTCCTCAGCTGATAGCTTTGGTTAAAGGTAATCCCTTGCAGGAGGCCATTACCCAGGTCACCGAAGAAGTGGAGCTGCAGATTGGAGCCCTACATCGAGAGAAGATCTCCTTCCACGTCTTGTCGACTTTGTCTCACACGCTTCTTCTTGGTCTCCCTTGGTTACGAGCAAATGAGCCAACTCTTGACTGGCGATCCGGCAATGGACTCCGTAGGGGACCATCTTGTCAGAAGAAGTGCCTGCTGTCCGTCCATCTGATGGGTGCTGCCTGTCAGTCCGCGGCACCTACAGCTCTGCCATCGTCTTATTGGTCTTTCGCAGATGTCTTCGACAAGAAGTAGGACGAGACTCTGCCCCCACATCGACCATACGACTGTCCGATTGACCTTGTCCCTGGCTCTACCCCACCCAGGGGAAGAATATACCCGCTATCTCCTGCCAAAACCCAAGCTATGTCGGAATTAGGGTTGAGCATTCCGATACTTCCGATACTTCCGATACCTGAAATCCAATGTAAGTCTATGGGAACAAAATATCGGAAGTATCGGAAGTATTTACTTCCGATATTTTGTTCCCATAGACTTACATTGGATTTCAGGTATCGGAAGTATCGGAATGCTCAACCCTAGTCGGAATATATCCAGGAAAATTTAGCCAGAGGTTTCATCCATTTTCCTCGCCCGCAGGAGCGGGGTTTTTCTTTGCCAAAAAAGGACGGCTCCCTCCATCCCTGCATAGACTATGGAGGGCTGAACGACATTATGGTCAAAAACAAATACCCGCTGCATCTGAAACCGGAACTCTTTGACCGCCTAAGAGGAGCCGTGAATTTTCACCAAGGTGGATCTTCGTGGGGCCTGCAACTTGATCTGTATTCGTTCTGGTGACGAGTTGAAGACTGCTTTAACACCTGAGACGCCCACTACGAGTATTTGGTCATGACCTTCGGCCTAAGAAATGCTCCAGTGGTGTTCCAGGAGTTCATGAACGATGTTTTCCGGGATATGTGGTACTCCTGCGTAGTGGTCTACCTAAATGATAGCCTCATGTTTTGTCCAGATCTGTCTGCCCACAGAAAGAACATACGCCAAGTACTCCTGCATTTAAGAGAGAACCGCCTTTACGCCACCTTTACGCCAAGATCGAAAAAAATGTGTCTACGAACAAAGTCCTTACTATGTTCCTGGGGTACATTATCTTGGACTCTGGTCTACGCATTGATCTGGCGAAAGTGTCCACCGTTCTCGATTGGCCATGGCCCCATGGGGTGAAAGCAATCCAGTGTTTCCTTGGCTTTGCAAATTACTATCAGCAGTTTGTCCCCCATTTCTCTTCTTTGGTTCGGCTTATCTCGTCCCTTATTTGCAAAGGAGCTAACCCTAATGCTTGGTCTACTGAGGCAGAAGACGCTTTTCTATCCTTGAAGCAAGCATTCGCCACGGCTCCTGTGCTTCACCATCCTGAGGTTAGTAAACCTTTCACTCTTGAGGTAGACGCATCCTCTACCGGGGCCAAGCGCAGTCCTTCTGCAGAAGTCTTCTTCTGGATGCCTTGTCACCTGCGGCTCCTTTTCTAAAGTATTCTCCCCATCTGAACGAAATTACTACATTGGCGACAAGGAGTTATTGGCCATTAAGTTGGCTTTGGAGGAATGGAGATACTAACTAGAAGGTGCCATACATCCATTCAAGATCTTCATAGACCATAAAAACCTGGCGTACATCCAGTCTGCACAACGGCTCAACCCCTGGCAAGCCAGGTGGTCCTTGTTCTTCGCCTGCTTTGACTTTGAAATCCACTTCTGGCCAGGCGATAAAAGCGTTAAAGCCGACGCATCATCCAGATCTTTCCAGTCAGCCGATACTGAACCTGCACATATCATTGACACCACTAAGATAATTACCGTGGCTTCTGTCAACTTGACTTCCTTGCCTCCGGGAAGGACTTTTGTGGCCGAGAGCAACCGAAAATGAGTGTTATGCTGGGAACATTCATCCAAAATTGCCGGCCACGTTGGAGTCAAGAAGACTCTCTCCCTGTTATCCCGCTACTACTATTGGCCATCTCTTTCCCAGGATGTCAAAGACTTTGTGGCTTCTTGTCCATCCTGCGCCAAGAACAAGGTACCCAGACAACCACCCTCCGGCCTTCTGCTTACTCTCCCAGTACCTTCGGCTCCATGGCAGCACATAGCCATGGATTTTATTACCAATCTGCCTCGTTGCTCTGGCTGTACTGTGATCCTGGTGGTTGTGGATCGATTCTCGAAAATGGCCCATTTTGTTCCTCTTCCCAGACTGCCCTCTGCTCCCAAATTGGCGAAGATTTTCATCACTCACATCTTTAGAATTCCCGGCTTCCTTCTGCACATCCTGTCGGACAGAGGAGTTCAATTCACCTCCTGGTTCTGGAGAGCTCTTTGTGGGCTTATGAAAGTGACACTGGACTTTTCCTCTGCCTACTATCCCCAAACCAATGGTCAAGTAGAGCATAAGAATCAAATCCTCACGTCTTATTTCCATCGCATTTTGAATGCTCATCAGAATGACTGGGTCAGTTCACTTCCATGGGCAGAGTTTGCGTACAATAACCACACCAGTAAATCTTCCTCCAAGTCTCCCTTCTTCATCGTTTTTGGACAACATCCCAGTGTGCTTCTACCGGTACCTCCTGTCTCGGGAGTGCCTGCGGCCGACTCTGTCTGTGGAGTTCTCCAGGGTCTGGCAGGAGACCAAAAGTGCTCTAGAAAAAGCATGAGACAGGATGAAACATCATGCAGATAAAAGGCGCCTGGACTCTCCTCCTTTTCTCCCTGGTGACAAGGTATGGCTGTAGCGCCCGCGTCCCTGCCTGCTGCCAGACAGGGACGTCGCTCTCCTCACCTGCGCTCAGCATCCTCAGTGCTCCCAGCCTCCTCTGCGCCTATGGCGTCCTCCTTCCGCCCTGCTGGTCCCGCGCGCTCCTTCCCTGCTACTGGCCTTAGGGCGCGTGCCCGCACCCTCCCCCGCTCTTAAAGGAGCCGCGCGCATTTTCCAAATCAGTCTCCAGCCAATGCTGGAGGACTCCACCCTATATTAAGGGCTTCCTCCTTAATGTAGGTGCCCGAGCAATGTTGTTCCTGTGCAGTCTAACTCTGTTTCAGCCATCAGCTCCTGATTCCAGTTACCTGCCTGTTGCCTGTCGGCTTGCCTGTCTGCCATCCGTCTGCAGTTCCATCCAGAGGTTCGGACGTCATCTGCAGAGATCCCCGGCTCTTGCCTGCTCACCTAGGAGCGATCATCTGCCATCCGACTGCAGCTCCATCCGGAAGTTCGGACATCATCTGCGGAGATCCCCGGCTCTTGCCTGCTCACCTGGGAGCGATCATCTGTCATCCGACTGCAGCTCCATCCGGAAGTTCGGACATCATCTGCAGAGATCCACGGCTCTTGCCTGCTCACCTGGGAGCGATCATCTGCCATCCGACTGCAGCCTACCTGGAGGCTCCACCATATCAGGTCGTATCTGCCTGCCCTGTTCTAGAGACTGCCTGGTCACTTGCCGTGACAACCTGCCTGTCCAGAGACTGCCTGGTCACTTGCCGTGACAACCTGCCTGTCCCAGAGACTGCCTTGGTCACTTGCCGTGACAACCTGCCTGTCCAGAGACTGCCTGGTCACTTGCTGTGACAACCTGCCTGTCCCAGAGACTGCCTTGGTCACTTGCTGTGACAACCTGCCTGTCCAGATACTGCCTGGTCACTTGCCGTGACAACCTGCCTGTCCCAGAGACTGCCTTGGTCACTTGCTGTGACAACCTGCCTGTCCCAGAGACTGCCTTGGTCACTTGCTGTGACAACCTGCCTGTCCAGAGACTGCCTGGTCACTTGTCGTGACAGCCTGCCTGTCCAGAGACTGCCTCGGTTACTTACCGTTACAACCTGCATGCCCAGAGACTTCCTTGGTCACTTGCTGTGACAAACCTGCCTGTCCAGAGACTACCTATATCCCCTGCCGTGATTCCCTGCCCTTTTCCCGGGTGCCACCTGCTCTCTTACAAGTAAACTCTCTTGTATAATAAAGCTTTGTGGTTCCACCAACCTGACCTGTCTCGTCAGTAGTTCCACCCACCAGACCCGTTACAGTTTGCTCGGGCCATGGAACCCTGTGGCACCCAAACCCCTTCACTCCCGGAACTGTGTCATGAGCTGTCTCGCCAGAGGTCTCAACAGGAGGCCATCCTGGGTCACCTGCGGAACGTCAATTCCCGTCTGGACACTCTGAATTCATCACCAGCAACCATCGCTGGAGCCATGACTCATAATCCGTCAGTCCCGCTGATTCCCAATTCCGTGGTTTCCATTCCCGGACCCCGACTGTCAGCTCCTCCTAGGTTTGGAGGCGATCCTGCTCTGGCTCGGGGTTTCATTAATCTGTGCACCCTGCATTTTGAACTCCTGGCACACCAGTTTAACTCTGACCGGGCCAAAATTGCCTTCATCATGTCCCATCTTACCGGAGAGGCCCTGGCCTGGCTTAATCCTCTCTGGGAGAGAGAGGATCCTCTGGTATCTGACCTGCCTGCTTTTCTCTCGGCCTTCCAGAAGGTATTCGACGAACCTGGACGGAAGACTTCCTCTGCATCATCTCTGCTGCGTCTCCGTCAGGAGAGCCTCACCGTTGGTCAATATGCCATACGGTTCCGGACTTTAGCCTCAGAACTAACTTGGGACAATGAAGCTCTAATTTCGGTCTTCTGGGAGGGTCTGTCCGGCCGTATTAAAGACGAACTTGCCGGTCGGACGTTCCAACCTCTCTAGATGATTTAATAAATCTTGCCAATCGAATTGATCTACGGTTCCAGGAACGAGCCAAAGAGATCACCCGTAAAAAACAATTTTCCCCTCTTGCACCCTCGTGTCAGAGATCTATAACCTCTTCCGTTTCTCCTCAGGTGCATACTGCTGAGCCTATGCAGGTCGACCAGACCAAGATGGTCAAAGCCCGTCAGGACTCACGCCGTGCCGAGAAAAGTTGCTTCTACTGCGGCAGTAAGGAGCACTGGATCCAAACCTGTCTGGAGAAGTCGGGAAACGCCTGTGTCTAGGTTCGCTCGGAGAGGTCAATCTAGACAAAAATAAATCCTCTTCATCCCTGCTGCTGTCGGTTTCAATCCTGCTCGGTAAGAACCGCCACTTCGAAATGGCCCAACTTGATTCTGGAGCAGCTGGGAATCTCGTGTCACAGGCTCTAGTAGAGAAGTATCACATTCCCACCAAACCTCTTGTTGAACCGGTATCTGTTGCTGCTGTGGATGGGGGCCTCCTACCTCGTCCCATACGACTTATCACCGAAGCCATAACCCTGCAGGTGGGAATGTTGCATTCTGAGAGCATCTCGTTTCATGTTTTACCTGGACTCTCTCATGCTTTCTTACTAGGTCTGCCTTGGCTCCAAAAACATGCACCTGTGCTCGACTGGCAGAATGGAGAGGTTCTTCGCTGGGGACAGGACTGTCATAAAACGTGTCTGGTGCCTGTTCATCCGGTCTATTCTTCTCCTACACCTGCTAATCTACCTGGACTCCCGATTCCATATTGGTCATTTGCTGATGTCTTCAATAAAAAGGAAGCAGAGACATTACCCCCGCATAGACCATATGATTGCCCGATTGACCTGTTGCCCGGTACTACGCCTCCCCGTGGGCGTATTTACCCGTTGTCTGCTGCTGAGACCAGGTCTATGTCCGAATATATCGAGGAGAACTTAGCAAAGGGATTCATCCGGAAATCTACCTCCCCAGCGGGAGCAGGTTTCTTCTTCGTTAAAAAGAAAGACGGATCTCTCCGTCCCTGTATTGACTACAGAGGCCTAAATTCGATCACGGTGAAGAATAAGTACCCTCTTCCGCTCATTCCAGAACTGTTTGATCGTCTTAGAGGGGCTAGAGTCTTCACCAAACTAGATC
Organism: Oophaga sylvatica; assembly: GCA_033576555.1. NCBI lineage: Eukaryota > Metazoa > Chordata > Amphibia > Anura > Dendrobatidae > Oophaga > Oophaga sylvatica. The sequence continues at coordinate 28,645 of JARQOD010000839.1, forward strand.
TTCGTGGAGCATACAACCTAGTTCGTATCCGTCGAGGAGATGAATGGAAGACGGCATTCAACACCCGGGACGGCCACTACGAGTACTTGGTGATGCCCTTTGGTCTCTGTAATGCTCCTGCAGTCTTTCAGGAGTTGGTCAATGACATCTTCCGGGACCTCCTCTACTCCTGCGTTGTGGTGTACCTTGACGACATCTTGGTCTTCTCTCCGGATCTTCAGTCTCACCGGAGGGATGTTCGTCAGGTTCTGCTCAGGCTCAGGCAGAATCACCTCTTCGCCAAATATGAGAAGTGCCTCTTTGAGCAGACATCGCTTCCGTTTCTGGGTTACATTATCTCTCAAACAGGTCTACGAATGGATCCGGAGAAACTGTCTGCCATCGAGAAGTGGCCCCGACCGGAGGGGTTGAAGGCCATTCAGCGGTTCCTGGGATTTGCCAACTATTACCGTCTCTTCATACCGCACTTCTCTTCCAGGACTGCTCCAATCTCAGCGCTCACTCGCAAGGATGCTAACCCCAAACAGTGGACGACCGAAGCAGAGGAGGCCTTCCTTTCTTTGAAACAGGCCTTCTCTTCCGCTCCAGTGCTGCATCGCCCGGATGGCAACAAGCAGTTCTTCCTGGAGGTGGACGCTTCCTCTGCTGGAGCCGGAGCGGTTCTTACCCAAAAATCGCCATCCGGGAGGATGGTATCCTGCGGTTTCTTCTCCAAACTCTTCTCCTACTCCGAGCGCAACTACTCCATAGGAGATCGAGAGTTATTCGCCATTAAGTTGGCATTGGAGGAGTGGCGTTACCTACTCGAAGGGGCTCTTCATCCGGTAATCATCTACACGGACCACAAAAATCTGGCATACCTCCAGCAGGCACAGAGACTTAATCCTCGCCAAGCCCGGTGGTCCTTGTTTTTTGCCCGCTTCGATTTTCTTTTGCATTTTCGCCCAGCTGACAAAAACGTCAAGGCGGATGCCTTGTCTCGGTCTTTCCTGGTGTCGGATCTCGAAGATGAGCCTAAACATATCATCGATCCCGCCAGAGTGATGCAGGTGGCTCCCGTGAGTCTAAATCGTCTCCCTCCTGGTAAGACGTTCGTATCAGAAACCGATCGGAAGAGAATCCTACATTGGGGTCACTCGTCTAAACTCGCTGGCCACGCTGGTCAAAAAAAGACCCTCCAACTCATTACCCGGCATTATTGGTGGCCTACCCTGCACAAAGACGTAATAGACTTTGTTTCTGCCTGTGTTTCCTGTGCCCGCAACAAAGTTCCGAGACACCTGCCTACCGGCCGTCTTCTTCCGCTTCCTGTACCCGCTGCCCCCTGGCAGCATATAGCCATGGACTTCATTACTGATCTTCCCATCTCTGCTGGTTGTACAGTCATTTGGGTGGTCACTGACCGCTTTTCCAAGATGGCTCACTTCATTCCTCTGCCAGGTCTTCCGTCTGCACCCGAGTTGTCTAAAGACTTTATCCGCCACATCTTCCGTCTTCATGGTCTGCCTCGTCACATTGTGTCGGATCGTGGGGTTCAGTTCACCTCACGTTTCTGGAGAGCCACTTGTAAGTTGCTAGACGTCACCCTGGATTTTTCCTCCGCTTACCACCCACAGTCCAATGGACAAGTTGAACGAATAAATCAGAATTTGACCAGTTATCTTCGACACTTCGTTAATGCCCACCATTCTGACTGGGTGGAGCTCCTGCCTTGGGCCGAATTCTCCTACAATAATCATGAGAGCGAATCTTCCACCAAGTCTCCGTTTTTTGTAGTCTTCGGTCAGCACCCTCGGATCCCTGTCCCTGTTTCCATCTCTGTGGACAATCCAGCTGCGGAATCTCTGGTTAGAGAATTCTCCTCCATCTGGGAGAGTACCCGGTCCGCACTCATTCAGTCATCCGAGCGCATGAAAAGACATGCTGACAAAAAACGTCTGGATCCTCCTCAATTCCGTCCTGGGGACAAAGTCTGGCTTTCGTCCAAATATGTTCGACTCAAAATTCCGTCCTACAAGTTAGGTCCTCGGTTCATCGGTCCTTTTGAGATCATCAGTCAGATCAATCCGGTGTCCTATAAATTGAAACTCCCGGCCAATTTGAGAATTCCTAATTCTTTTCATGTATCTCTCCTCAAACCTGTGGTTCTTAACTCTTTTTTTAAGTCTACAGGTACACCTCCTGCTCCAGTGTCTGCTGATGATGAATTTGAGGTAGAGAACATTCTGGCCACAAAAAGGGTAGGAAGAAAGACTTATTTTTTGGTGGATTGGAAGGGGTTTGGTCCTGAGGAGAGAACCTGGGAGCCTCGGGAGAACATCCATGCCCCTCTTATCCTAGCTAAATTTCTTTCTGGCCTAAAGAAGGGGGGGCCTAGAGGGGGGGGGTACTGTAGCGCCCGCGTCCCTGCCTGCTGCCAGACAGGGACGTCGCTCTCCTCACCTGCGCTCAGCGTCCTCAGTGCTCCCAGCCTCCTCTGCGCCTATGGCGTCCTCCTTCCGCCCTGCTGGTCCCGCGCGCTCCTTCCCTGCTACTGGCCTTAGGGCGCGCGCCCGCACCCTCCCCCGCTCTTAAAGGAGCCGCGCACATTTTCCAAATCAGTCTCCAGCCAATGCTGGAGGACTCCACCCTATATTAAGGGCTTCCTCCTTAATGTAGGTGCCCGAGCAATGTTGTTCCTGTGCAGTCTAACTCTGTTTCAGCCATCAGCTCCTGATTCCAGTTACCTGCCTGTTGCCTGTCGGCTTGCCTGTCTGCCATCCGTCTGCAGTTCCATCCAGAGGTTCGGACGTCATCTGCAGAGATCCCCGGCTCTTGCCTGCTCACCTAGGAGCGATCATCTGCCATCCGACTGCAGCTCCATCCGGAAGTTCGGACATCATCTGCGGAGATCCCCGGCTCTTGCCTGCTCACCTGGGAGCGATCATCTGCCATCCGACTGCAGCTCCATCCGGAAGTTCGGACATCATCTGCAGAGATCCACGGCTCTTGCCTGCTCACCTGGGAGCGATCATCTGCCATCCGACTGCAGCCTACCTGGAGGCTCCACCATATCAGGTCGTATCTGCCTGCCCTGTTCTAGAGACTGCCTGGTCACTTGCCGTGACAACCTGCCTGTCCAGAGACTGCCTGGTCACTTGCCGTGACAACCTGCCTGTCCCAGAGACTGCCTTGGTCACTTGCCGTGACAACCTGCCTGTCCAGAGACTGCCTGGTCACTTGCTGTGACAACCTGCCTGTCCCAGAGACTGCCTTGGTCACTTGCTGTGACAACCTGCCTGTCCAGATACTGCCTGGTCACTTGCCGTGACAACCTGCCTGTCCCAGAGACTGCCTTGGTCACTTGCTGTGACAACCTGCCTGTCCCAGAGACTGCCTTGGTCACTTGCTGTGACAACCTGCCTGTCCAGAGACTGCCTGGTCACTTGTCGTGACAGCCTGCCTGTCCAGAGACTGCCTCGGTTACTTACCGTTACAACCTGCATGCCCAGAGACTTCCTTGGTCACTTGCTGTGACAAACCTGCCTGTCCAGAGACTACCTATATCCCCTGCCGTGATTCCCTGCCCTTTTCCCGGGTGCCACCCGCTCTCTTACAAGTAAACTCTCTTGTATAATAAAGCTTTGTGGTTCCACCAACCTGACCTGTCTCGTCAGTAGTTCCACCCACCAGACCCGTTACAATGGCTTTCCTCCAAATACATTCTCCTTAAGGTACCATCTTACAAACTGGGTCCTCAATACATTGGTCCTTTAGAGGTCCTCAAGCATATTAATGATGTGGCGTACAAATTGAAGCTACCTGCCTCACTCCGCATTCCCAATTCCTTCCACGTGTCCCTCCTTAAGCCCGTGGTGCTGAATCGGTTTCATCCTTCTCCAGGCCACACACCACAGCCTGTTGGCATAGGGGATGAATTTGAGGTAAATGATATCCTGGCCATGAAGAAGGTAAGAGGGAAAACCCTTTTCTTAATTGACGGGAAGGGCTTTGGTACCGAAGAAAGGTCTTGGGAACCCCGGGAGAATATCCAAGCACCCCAGATTTTGTCTAAGTTTCTTTCCAGCCTTAGAAAGGGGGGATTAAAGAGGGGGTACTGTCATCGCATTCCTCCGGCGCCGGAGCTCAGCACTCAACGTCATCGTGGCAGGTCTGTGGGTCTCGTTGAGTGCACACGCGCACCTCCCGCACTTGACTCTGTGGCTGTTCACTCTACTCCAGGTCCTTGTCCAGCACGCATGCACTTCCTCCTGAGCCTGACTATGGCCGCCAGGGCTGCCACTAGGAATTTCGGGGCCCCATACTGGCAAAATTTATGGGGCCCCCCTTGAGACTCCGCCCCGGCTCCACCCCCAGGTCAGCCCCACCCTAGCTCCTCCTCCACCACGCGAACCTTCCAAAATCACTCTTTCTTGGAAAAACTCCACTTCTGCACCACGCCCTCACCAATGACACATTAACACTTATCACATACATAGCCATCAGCTTTTCTGTTTTGCTCGCAGTTTAAGTACCCCGACCGGTGGCCTCCACGTAACGGAAATCCCACGTCGCTGATTGGTCGTTCCCGGCCGGACGCGACCAATCAGCGACAGGCGCAGTCCGGCCACGACCAATCAGCGACGCGGGATTTCCATTACAGACAGAATTAGACGATTATATAGTAGATTGCTAATGGGGAGTCGAAGGGGGAGGGGGAAGGAATAATTATACAATCATTCCTTACCCCACCCCCCGTTTGACTCCTCAATAGCAATGTATATATAAGTACAATCACGTACTAAAATAGTGGACAAACTAATACATGGACTTGTTATTTACTCACTCAGCCGGTGTTGCCGCCGCACCCACCACCCAGTCAAGAAGAATTTAATGGTCGTCTCAGCCTGCCCACCGATGCCGCCTCAGCCTGCCCACCAAATAAATGGAAAGTTTATATTACAGCATATTTAATCACTGAGTATACATTACAAAAAATTATCTTTATTCATATTTATTAAAACCCTATAAATTATAGAACATAAATACACCTCAAAACCTAACTAAGTGATTATGTAAAAGAACAAAAATAAATAAAATAGGAGTCAAGAGTAAAGGGGTGATCACCCCATTTATTTATTTTACTCACTTTTATAGCAGTAATCTTTCCAAAACCCTTTAGGGTATGTTCCCACGGTCACTAAATGCTACGGTAAAGTAGACCCCTTAAGGAACTTATCTAGATGTGTGGTGAGCACTTTGAACCCCCAAGTGCTTGACAGAGGTTTATAATGTAGAGCCATAAAAAATAAAAAATCTATTTTCACAAAAATGATATTTTCTCCCCCAATTTTTTATTTTCCCAAGAGCAACAGGAGAAATTGGACCCCAAAAGTTGTTGTACAATTTGTCCAGAGTATGCTAATACCCCAATATGTGGGGGGAACCACTGTTTGGGCGCATGTCAGAGCTTGCAAAGGAAGGAGTACCGTTTGACTTTTTCAACTCAGAATTGGCTGGAATTGAGATCAGACCCCATATCACGTTTGGAGAGCCCCTGATGTGCCTAAACAGTGGAAACCCCCCAATTCTAACTCCAACACACCCCTAACCATAACTATTGCCCCAACCCTAACTATAGCCCCAAGCCCAACCCTAATGGTAAAATGGAAATAAAAAAATTTTATTTGATTATTTTTCCCTAACTAAGGGGGTGGTAAAGGGAGTTTGATTTACTATTTATAGCGGGTTTTTATGTTTGGCAGCTGTCACATGCTAAAAGACGCTTTTAATAGCAAAACATTTTTTTTGGCATCACCACATTTTGACAGCTATAATTTTTCCATATTTTGGCCCACAGAGTCATGTGAGGTCTTGTTTTTTGCGGAAAGAGTTGACGTTTTTATTGGTACCATTTTGGGGGAAACTGACATTTTTTGATCGCTATTCCAATTTTTGGGAGGCAGAATGAATAAAAACAAGCAATGAATGAATTTTTTTTTTTGGGGGGGCTGCGTTTATACCGTTCCACGTGTGGTAAAATTGATAAAGCAGTTTTATTCTTCGGGACTGTACAATTACATCAATACCTCATTTATATTTTTTTTATGTTTTGGTGATTTTATACAATAAATACTTTTATATAAAAAATAATTTTTGCATCGCTTTATTCTGAGACCTTTATTTTTTTTCAATTTTTTCCAGTGATGGAGCTGTATGTCGGCTTTTTTTTTGCGGGACAAGATGACGTTTTCAGTGGTAGCACGTTTATTTATATCCATCTTTTTGATTGCGTGTTATTACCCTTTTTTTTTGGGCAGTATGATAAAGCATTGTTTTTTGGCTTTTTTTTTTAAGGGTGTTCACTAAAGGGGTTAAAGGGAATCTGTCACCCCTTTTTTGCCCTATGACATAGGGCCACCGTCATCAGGGCTTATCTTACATTCTGTAATGCTGTAGATAAGCCCCCGATGTCACCTGAAAGTGAAGAAAACCGAGTTATAAAATACTCACCCAGGGCCGTTCCGGGGGGATGTCGGGTCCGGAGGGAGTCGCGGTCCGGTGCCTCCCGTCTTGTAGCGAAGCCGGCCTTTTCTTTCCGTCCCGTCATGGCTCCTGTGCAGGCACACTGCTCTGCCCTGGTGAGGGCAGAGTAAAGTACTGCAGTGCGCAGGCACCGGGAAAGGTCAGAGAGGTCCGGAGCCTGCGCACTGTACAGTAGTACTGTGCTGGGCAGTGCAGTGTGCCTGCACAGGAGCAGCGACGGGACGTAAAGAAGAGGCCGGCTTCGCTACAAGACGGGAGGCGCCGAACCGGACCGCGACTCCCTCCGGACCGCCCCTGGGTGAGTATTTTATAACTCGTTTTTCTTCACTTTCAGGTAACATTGGGGGCTTATCTACAGCATTACAAAATGCTGTAGATAAGCCCCTGATGGTGGTGGCCCTATCTCATAGGGCAAAAAAGGGGTGACAGATTACCTTTAACTAGTGGGACAATTCTATAGGTCGGGTCGTTGCGGACGCGATGGTGATACTAAATATGTGTACTTTTAGTGTTGAGATTAATTTTTTTTTAAAGATTGATTTAATGATGGAATATTGTTGTTTTTTTTAATATATAATTTTACAATTATTTATTTTTTAAATTATATCTTTTACACTGTGTCCTGCTCTGAGGGCCCTGTTGGAATGCTGTGTGCGGCCCAGGGCAGGCAGGGGTGGCCGGCCGCATGCAGCATTCCAACAAGTCCCCATCCCCAGGGCCCCTGTTGCTGGATGCTGCACCTGCGGGACCCTCCTGCCTGCCCTGGGGGGCCCTGTTGGTGGATGCTGCGGGCCCCTCCTGCCTGCCCTGGGCGGCGGGCCCTGTTGGAATGCTGTGTGCGGCCGGCCACCCCTGCCAGTCCTGGCCCAGGGCAGGCAGGGGGGGCCAGCCACATGCAGCATTCCAACAGGGCCCCGGCCCAGGGCAGGCAGGAGGGGCTCGCAGCATCCACCAACAGGGTCCCCAGGACTCCTGTTGCAGGATGCTGCGCCTGCAGGCCCCGCCGCCAGCCCTGACGAGGGTCCCTCCTGCCTGCCCTGGGGGCCCTGTTGGTGGATGCTGCAGGCCCCTTCTGCATGCCCTGGGGCAGGCCCCTCCTGCCTGCCCTGGGGGCCCCGTCGGTGGATGCTGCGGGCCCCTTCTGCATGCCCTGGGGAGGGCCCCTCCTGCCTGCTCTGGGGGCCCCGTTGGTGGATGCTGTGGGCCCCTTCTGCATGCACTGGGGAGGGCCCCTCCTGCCTGCCCTGGGGGCCCTGTTGGTGGATGCTGCGGGCCCCTTCTGCATGCCCTGGGGAGGGCCCCTTCTGCCTGCTCTGGGGGCCCTGTTGGTGGATGCTGCGGGCCCCTTCTGCATGCCCTGGGGAGGGCCCCTCCTGCCTGCTCTGGGGGCCCCGTTGGTGGATGCTGTGGGCCCCTTCTGCATGCCCTGGGGAGGGCACCTCCTGCCTGCCCTGGGGCCCTGTTGGTGGATGCTGCGGGCCCCTTCTGCATGCCCTGGGGAGGGACCCTTCTGCCTGCTCTGGGGGCCCCGTTGGTGGATGCTGTGGGCCCCTTCTGCATGCACTGGGGAGGGCCCCTCCTGCCTGCCCTGGGGGCCCTGTTGGTGGATGTTGGGGCCCCCCCTTCCTGCCCTGGGCCCTGTTGGTGGTGCTTGGTGGATGCTGCGGCTGTGCCTGGGCCCCCCACAGACTACTTACCCTGCTTGCCTGCCGCCTCCACATGCACTGGTCCCCGCCGCCGCTCCCAGCCATGTGGCACACACATAGCACACTGACTGTCACGCTGCTCTGCTCCAGAATAAGGAAGTGGAGCGAGCAGAGCAGCGTGTGACATCATGTGAGGTTGGCTGGACCATGATGCACCAGGGAGGGCTGTAGCTTAAAGCTACAGTGCCTGCCCATTTCTTTTTGCCAGCCAGCATTTGTGACTGAGGATACAGGAATATAAAGCGGCGAAGCACTGCCTGCTGGACCGTGCTGCGGCGCTGCCAGTGTGCTCGGGCCCCCCTAAATCACCGGGCCCCATACACTAGTAAGGGCTATAATGCCCTGATGGCGGCCCTGATGGCCGCTCCATCTATGACGTCTCTATGGTCCTGGAGGACCTGACCAGGAAGTTCCAGCACACTTGCCCTATATCTCCACCACCAGACATCTTCGCCTCCAGTGCTCACTGCTCTTGCCTGACAATGTCACCATCTCCAGATGCACGGTGCTCAACCAGCCAACTCTGCTCCCACTCACAAGGTCAGAAATCACCAAGGTGCATAGAAAATGGATGTGGGAGAAATAAAATGCCAAGTGACACCAATAGAACAGAAGCCGCAAGACAATAACACGTAATAATGTATAATCTTTTATTCAGAAATATATATATAATATATGAATGTACAATTATGCACAGAAACATGAAAATATTTGATTAAAAAAGAGGGGAACCAGACTTGAAAATAGCCAATAACCGGGACCAAATCTAATATTCAGGTAATTAAATATAAACTTAAAAACTCCCTTATACAAATAAAATATGCATTAATGGTGCACGGCGCAAATAAATCACATAAAATCGTGACTAGGATAATGAATTGACTCAACTTAAATAAAATGATGTAAAAATTAAATAATCAAGTGTATACAGTTGAACAATCACAAATAAAACCTCAGTGTACAAATCAATATATAAAGTGATTCTGACATATTCTGCCAAACATATATACTAAAAAGTGCTTAAACCAAGATGTATCACTGTGAAAAAATGGATCAAATAAATGACTGGACACCAGCCAGGGGCGCGTTTGAGGTGGTACACCGGTGAGCCATTGGGCCTTCAGGTATTTTTCCCTTGCTATTTTTCCCTTGATATGCTATTTAGAGCGCATTTAAGGCCACATTTATAGCGCACTTTTGGCTACATCTATAGCGCACTTCAGGCCACATCTTCAGCGCACTCACGATCTTAATCACAGCGCACTTACGATCTTATTCACAGTGCATTTTTTTGCCATTTCAGGCGATTGATTTTTGCACATTAATTAATGCCCTGGCTGGTGTCCAGTCATTTATTTGATCCATTTTTTCACAGTGATACATCTTGGTTTAAGCACTTTTTAGTATATATGTCTGGCACAATATGTCAGAATCACTTTATATATTGATTTGTACACTGAGGTTTTATTTGTGATTGTTCAGCTGTATACACTTGATTATTTAATTTTTACATCATTTTATTTAAGTTGAGTCAATTCATTATCCTAGTCACGATTTTATGTGATTTATTTGCGCCGTGCGCCATTAGTGCATATTTTATTTGTATAAGGGAGTTTTTATGTTTATATTTAATTACCTGAATATTAGATTTGGTCCCGGTTATTGTTAGCCCCCCCGACATTCAAAGAATATAATAGAGGGGGGATCTCATGGCTGCATAATCCCTGAATTTTTAATTGAGGGTTTTCAGGTAAGCTGTGGGTGACCACGAGCAGGTCTGAACTGTTTTTTTCTGTTTTTTTGGGGCTAATTTTTAACGGTTTCTGATTGGTTTAAAGTGGTTTTGGAGGGCTGATTTTTTAAATAAATAGCCCTGCTGTCGCCCGTTGGCTCCAGTCATCAGCTGTGAAGAAAAGAAGATCAGAAGATACCAGCTTACCGGGATGGAGAATCTCCTTCAGCAGCAGATAGCGAGAGCCGGGGAAGAGGACGGAGAGAATTGGCTGAGGAGCTGCTTAGCTATAAAACCTGTCGCTGCAGCTCCGGAAGCCGTTCCTCCCCCTCAGGATCCGTGCCCTCAGCAGCAGCCTTCGGGTCAAGTCGGGACTCCTCTTCAAAGGCAGAGCGGCGTGTCAAGATCCAGGAAGCCCCGGACATCTTTCTCCCCCTCAGCGTCGCCGGTGAGATCATCGAGCCGTGCACAGGAAGCGCGTAAGAGGCCGTCCCGCCCTCCTCCCACGAAATCTCGCAGTCCGGCGAGGGAGTTCGGCCGGCATCTTCAAGACTCACCGACGTCGCCAGCCAAAGCCTCCAGCAGTGCGGGTAACCGCCGTAGCCATAAAAGCGCTGCGGAAGCGACATCATTCTGTACCGCTGCCGCTTCGCTGGTGGGCGCTCACGGCGGTGCGACTGCTTCTCCAAGACGCCTCCAGGTATTTCAGCCAGGGGATGAAAACGATGTCCCTGCATCTACCAGCACGCAGCTGTTCTCCCCTGATTCTCAGGGTTCGAGAGCCAGCTGTTCTTCAGATCAAAATCCGGACCAGTGCCTGTCAGGAAGGGGTGAGAACTTCTATGTGCCCCTGTCTGTCCCCCAGAACGATTTTAAATCTATGTTTAAATCTTTTATGATTGAAGCTTTAGGTGAAGCCTTTAAGCCTCCCTCCCCTCTACCTGTTATTGAATCCAGACAGTCTGTGGAGCCTGTTAATTTAACCCCTCAGAACCCTTTTAAGGAGGCTCTTACTTGTGAGCTATCTCCATTAGGGTTTCACCTTAGCTCAGCTACTAAAGAGTTAATTTGGGAAGGAAAGTATGTTGATTTATTTTCCCTTCTTCCTGGCAGGGAGCAGTTGGGTAAAGTTGAAAAAGATAAGTCTGAGTCTGATGAGGTCAGGCGTAATTCCTTGAAGTCCTTTAACAATTGGATTCAAGCTTTTTCAATTTACTCAGCTGTCCTTGGCGAAAAATCCCCGAATCTTTGTAGTCAGTTATTTCAACATGTTGACATAATTTTAGAAGCTTTTAGGAATTTTGGTGGCTTCGCCTGGTTAAGTTATGACGAAGCTTTCAGACAAAAGCTTGCGGTTCACCCTGAATTAAAATGGGGAGTTAAAGACGTAGGGTTGTGGTTAACACTAGAACTACTGAGGTAGTCATTTTGACTACTTTGCACTATGTATTTCTCCTCTGTGACTACATTTTTTTGAATTCCGGCTTGAGACTCGGTGACTTTTCCTCAAATAAGATGTTAAAAAAGATTTTGTGGCAATAAATAATTTAGGTGCAAAAATTGCACATTTATTTCAACATTCACCTATAACTACTGTGAGGCAGTGACCGGGATAGTTTACGAGGGACGTTATATTTCCCCCAGAACGTGTACAGAGACCTATTAAAGCCATTGGAGTGCATTGCAGTCACACACACAGCTGCGGCTGCAATGCAGGAATGAAGGTGAGCAATGACCTAGTCAGACTACCTGGCTAAGGCAGATTAAGTAAAATCCGGCAGGGCCTTCATTTCTTGGAGGAGGTCACAGGAGGCAGTGGGGCGGCCTCCTCCCTCCAACCCGGGTTTTCCAGTGGCTTTTGCCACAGGTCTTTAAAACTCCTGCACTAAGGATTAGTGTTGTTCTATGTTGGGACCCTGCGAGGAGCATAGCAGGAAAGCTCCACAGGATTGTGTGTAGCTGAACCCACGCCTGGGACGGCTCTGCACCTGTCAGGCCCTGTTCGGCCCGGCGCGGCCGTTGTTCCCGGCAACCAGTGTTTATGAACTGATGTTACCCCGGCTGCGTACCGGAGGACTTTTCCTGTTTTACCTGTGAGTTGCTGAATAAAAGCTGTTTACTTTGGACTTGCTTGGGTCACTGCCTCAGTTACTGCACGGTGTGAACACTGCCGCCTTACAATTGGTTGGAGAATGCGGGCATTGTGACTGAGGTATACCCCACCGGCAGCTTCATGACCACAATCCGGCCGACCACTTTTCAGCCTCACCCCGTGGACAAAATGGAAGAGCTGTTTAAGCAGCTAGTAATTATACAACAGCAGCAGATGCAGTCACAGCGACAACAGCAGGAGCAGTACCTGAGTCTCCAGCGGCAACAGCAGGAGCGGGAGCAACAGCACAATGAGCAACAGCAGCTATTGTACCAGCAGCAGCAAAAAACAAACGAACTGCTGCTGCAACAGATCTCTGCCCTGCGGGAGACCCCGACGGCACCAGCCCCTGAACGTCGCGAGGCCCGAGACAGGGTTCGCTCAGCGTTGAGGCAGATGGGAACGGAGGACGACGTGGAAGCTTTCCTGATAGTTTATGAGCGCACAGCGGAGCGGGAAAACCTACCAGCCGGCCAGTGGGCAGAAGTAGTGGCTCCGTTTCTGGTCAGCGATGCACAAAAGGCCTACTTTGATCTCAGTAGGGAGGACGCCCAGGACTACCAGAGGCTCAAAGGTGAGATCCTTGCCCGACTAGGGGTTAATACATACGTAAGGGCTCAGCGTGTATTTTCATGGGCCTATGTGGAGACACGACCCGCTCGGTCTCAGGCTTATGACCTCCTGCAGCTGGTAAAGAAGTGGCTCCAGCCAGAGACTTTGTCTCCAGCCCAGATGGTGGAGAGGGTGGTGACTGAACGGCTGGTAAGGACTCTGCCAGCTGCTATACAACGTTGGGTGGGGCAAGGCGACCCCGGCACGCTCGACCAAGTAGTCAGTTTGATCGAGCGCTACTTGGCTACTCAGGACTTCATTTGAGACTCCGCCCCCTCTCGGCTGTCACGCCGATCCCTGCCACCCCAGGAATCGGGAAAGGGGTCGCGTCCCTCTGCTGGGGACAGTCAGCACCGTACCCGTGCTGAAGGGGAACACCAGAGTGAGAGTGGCAGGAGACCGGTACCCTCCTAAACTGTCATAAGACCTAACAGTACCTCCACCCTTAGGTGCTGGAGGTGTCAGGGGCCGGGACATGTGATGGCTAATTGTCCCCTGACTACGGAACCCATGGACTGCGGATATAGCCGCCGGGTCTCAATGTATGCCCAGACCGTCTGCACAGCGAGCCTCGACCCCCAGGACAGTGAACTCCAACTATGCCAGGTACTGATTAATGGGTACCCTACGGAGGCTTCCTGGATTCAGGAAGCCTCGTGACTCTGGTACATGGGTCACTGGTGGCAGGAGACAACCCCAGCAGACGGCAGGTCGGGGTTGTATGTATCCATGGGGACCTCCGAGAGTATCCAACTACGGAGGTAGTCTTATCCACGCCATGTGGAGACATAAAACATGTGGTGGGAGTGGTAAAAAATCTTCCCTATGGGTCTGTGTTAGGAAGAGACTTGCCCCTGTTCTGGACTCTGTGGAAAAGCAAAATCCATTCTCCCCTGGTAAAATGTATTACCGATGCTGTACCCGACGAACCTGCCGTAGGGGTGTCCCATATAGGGATAGAGTGTGACCCCGATAGGTTTCCCTTAGAGGTGCTGGCAGGAGAGGTGGAGGAGACCGCATCGATTCCCAAGCTGGAAGTGTCCAGGGCCACGTTTGGGACAGCTCAGCTACAAGATCCCACCCTGACTCAGGCGCGGGAAAGGGTGCTAGAGGTAAACGGCGTAGCCCAACAGCCCAATGCAGATACGGTATTTCCACGCATGGTAGTCAGTGGTGAGTTGCTTTATAGGATAGATAAAATCAGGGACGAGGTTGTGGAACAGTTGGTAGCACCTCAGTCGTATCGTAGGGTGATTCTAGATTTGGCACACTCACACTTGCTGGGGGGCCACTTAGGGGAAAAAAAAACCTCTAGAACTTATCTTGCAGCGGTTCTTTTGGCCGGGAGTGTACGCGGAGGTCAAAAGGTACTGCGAATCCTGCCCCGAATGTCAGTTGACCTCACCCACTGCAAGTTTCCGTAGTCCATTGGTACCCCTGACAATAATAGAGGTACCTTTTGAACGGATTGCAATGGATTTGGTAGGGCCCATTGTAAAATCCGCCCGTGGCCACCAACACATACTGGTGGTCGTCGACTATACCACCCGGTACCCGGAGGCTATCCCACTACGCCACACCTCGGCAAAACTTATTGCCCGAGAACTGTTTGCCATGTTCTGTCGCCTGGGACTACCTAAGGAGATCCTGACGGATCAGGGGACCCCTTTATATCCAAGGTGACAAGAGAACTGTGCAAACTGCTAAAAATTAAACAATTGCGCACCTCGGTGTACCACCCTCAAACCGACGGGTTAGTAGAACGGTTCAATAGAACCCTCAAGTCCATGTTAAAAAAGGTGGTTTCTAAGGATGGAAGGGATTGGGACATGTTGCTGCCCTATTTGATGTTCGCCGTCCGTGAGGTACCCCAGGCTTCTACAGGGTTCTCTCCCTTTGAGTTATTGTACGGCAGACACCCTAGGGGTCTGTTGGACGTAGCCAAAGAGACATGGGAACAAGAGCCGACTCCACATAAGAGTATAATTGAACACGTGGCTAGTATGCAGGACCGGATCGTGGCGGTCATGCCCATCGTGAAAGAACATCTGTTAGATGCCCAGGCAACCCAGAGGCACACATATAAAAAAAGAGCCAGAGTCAGGTCTTTTAACAAGGGCGATCGGGTATTAGTACTGGTACCCACAGCCGAGAGTAAACTCATGGCCAAGTGGCAAGGGCCATATGAGATTCGAGAAAAGGTGGGGGAGGTAAATTACCCGGTGTATCAGCCCGGAAGGAGGAAACCTGAGCAGATTTACCATGTAAACCTGCTAAAGCCTTGGAAAGATCGAGATTGTTTAGTTACAGACATCACCCCGGGCATATCACCAGAGAGTTCTCTACCTTCAGCCAGGGAAGCATCCAAGGGGGAGGTCAGGATAAGTGATGCCCTCACTAAACAGCAGCGACGGGAGGCTCGCTCCCTGGTGCAAAACAATACCGACGTGTTCTCAGAGCTACCAGGTAGGACTACGGTTATCCAACATGACATTGTCACCGAACCTGGCGTAAGGGTGCGAATAAGACCATACCGGGTGCCCGAAGCCCGGAGGCAAGCCATTTCGGCTGAGGTAAAACAAATGCTTCAGTTAGGCGTCATAGAGGAATCACGGAGTGAGTGGGCTAGCCCATTGTACTGATTCCGAAGCCAGACGGATCGTTACGCTTCTGTAATGATTTCCGGAAATTGAATGAAGAGTCAAAGTTCGACCTTTATCCAATGCCCGGGGGGACGAGCTGATTGAGAGACTGGGGCAGGCCCAGTACTTTACCATGCTCGATCTCACCAAGGGTTATTGGCAGGTACCTCTCACAGACTCGCCGAAGGAAAAGACCGCCTTCGTAACTCCGGAGGGTCTATTTCACTATGTGGTCTTACCTTTTGGGTTACATGGGGCCCCGGCTACATTTCAGAGATTGATGGACATAGTGCTCAAGCCTCATCAGGAATACGCGTCCGCGTATCTAGATGATATCATCATATTTAGCACCGACTGGCAAACGCACCTAACACACGTACAAGCGGTGCTGGATTCTCTCAGAGCCGCGGGGTTAACGGCAAACCCAAAAATATGTGCGATAGGCCTGGAGGAAGCTCGATATTTGGGGTATGTGATAGGCCGAGGAGCTATCAAGCCCCAAATCAGTAAAATTGAGGCCATAAAAAACTGGTCTAAACCATCGAGTACAAAACAGGTGAGGGCGTTCCTTGGCATCCTTGGGTATTACCGCCAGTTTATACCTAATTTTGCCGGGCGAACGGCGGCCCTAACCGATCTCTTGAAAGGAAAAAAAACGGTAATGGTTCGGTGGAACCCTCAGGCAGAAGAAGCCTTTCAGTCCATGAAGTTGGCCCTGTGTGGACAGCCGGTCCTCATCAGCCCCAACTTCAATGAAACCTTCATTGTACAGACAGATGCCTCGGAGGTAGGACTAGGGGCGGTGTTGTCACAAAAAGTGAATGGTGAAGAGCACCGGTCACCTACTTGAGTAGAAAACTTGTCCTGGCAGAGAAAAACTATAGCGTAGTAGAGAAGGAGTGTTTGGCTATTAAGTGGGCCTTGGAATCACTACATTATTATTTACTCGGGCGTCAGTTCCGCTTGGTGACGGACCACTCACCCTTGTTATGGATGAGGAATGCAAAGGAGAGGAATGCGCGAGTCACCAGGTGGTTCCTGTCACTGCAAAATTTCAGTTTCTCTGTAGAACATCGCCCTGGGAAGTTACAAGCAAACGCGGATGCCCTGTCCCGGGCACCCTGTATGGTGGCAAATGTTCAACCCCACAAGTCTGAACAGAGGGGGGGATATGTGAGGCAGTGACCGAGATCGTTTACGAGGGACGTTATATTTCCCCCAGAATGTGTACAGAGACCTATTAAAGCCATTGGAGTGCATTGCAGTCATACACACAGCTGCGGCTGCAATGCAGGAATGAAGGTGAGCAATGACCTAGTCAGACTACCTGGTTAAGGCAGATTAAGTAAAATCCGGCAGGGCCTTCATTTCTTGGAGGAGGTCACAGGAGGCAGTGGGGCGGCCTCCTCCCTCCAACCCGGGTTTTCCAGTGGCTTTTGCCACAGGTCTTTAAAACTCCTGCACTAAGGATTAGTGTTGTTCTATGTTGGGACCCTGCGAGGAGCATAGCAGGAAAGCTCCACAGGATTGTGTGTAGCTGAACCCACGCCTGGGACGGCTCTGCACCTGTCAGGCTCTGTTCGGCCCGGCGCGGCCGTTGTTCCCGGCAACCAGTGTTTATGAACTGATGTTACCCCGGCTGCGTACCGGAGGACTTTTCCTGTTTTACCCGTGAGTTGCTGAATAAAAACTGTTTACTTTGGACTTGCTTGGGTCACTGCCTCAGTTACTGCACGGTGTGAACACCGCCGCCTTACACTACTAAAGGTAGTCATTTTGACTACCTGCTATATTTTGCTGTCCTTTTGTCACTAAAAGTTGCTGTAAAGTTTTGTGCATAATTTTTTCACTGTATCTTATTTACCCTGATGTTCATATAGATATATATATATAGTAGACAGTAAAGCCCCCGTCTCACATAGCGATATCGCTAGCGAGATCGCTGCTGAGTCACTAGTTTTGTGATGCAGCAGCGATGTCCCCAGCGATATCGCTGTGTGTGACATTCAGCGATGATCAGCCCCCCTGCTGGGTATCGCTAATCGTCGCTGAATGTCCTGGACATTTTTTTGATCGCTGGTCTCCCGCTGGCAGGCACGCATCGCTGCGTGTGACAGGCGGGAGATCAGCGATCCGCTGGTAACCAAGGTACACAGCGGGTTTCCAGGCGTGGGGCTGTGCCTGGAAACCCGCTGTGTACCTTGGATACCAGCTCCCTGCATCAGGGCGCTGGTATCCAATGTACACTGCGGGTAACTAAGCGATGTTTACCCGCAGTGTCACTGTGCTGATCGCTGCCCTGAGCTGCCTGTTTGGCAGCTCAGCAACGATCATGTAGCGATAGACCAGCGATCCTGATCGTTGTCGGGATCGCTGGTGTATCGCTATGTGAGACCCAGGCTTAAGTCTGGATAGTAAATTACTTTCATTTCACTTGGAGAGACAAAGACAACAGATGCAGACATAAGAGCTCTGAAAACTCCTACAGGTATATACAGATATATACAACATTTTATTGGCATATTATTCGATTATTTTGTACTGTATAGTGTGAAGCAGCAATTTTTTTGGGGAAAAACTATATTTGCATACAGCTTGATGTTATTAGTTATAGTTTACAGCTAGAAAGAATATTTTTTTATCTGCAAATGGGCAATATGCATGAATATAGCAATAATGCAATGTAATGGTTTATGAGGCAAAAACGATAACAATTACGTGTTTTTTTTTCTTTTTTCTTTTGTTTATGAGCAACCATGTTCACATACAGTATAATTCTGTGAAAAAATGTATAAATAAACTAAAACATCAAGACTTTTATAGGTCCAGTCAAAAATGACTGAACGTTATATTTGTATAGTGGTAGCAAACGGAACAGCAGGGATATGTTACTGATGATTATCATTGTATGATGTGTTATATGAATATATACTGTATATATGTCCAGTATTGCTATTTTCTGTTGTAGGTTTACAATGATCCTAGCAATAAAAGTTGTAAAGGATCCCCTGCATTTTTGCAAAAGCTTGTCACAGAGTTAAGTGGTCCGTATGTTGTATCTAGGGGAAAGGGTGGCATGTCCCAAGTTGCTACATCTTCAGATGTGATGTCTCAAAAAAAATTTTGCCAGATAAAAGCAAAATGCAAAAACGATCTGTTGGAAATTGTATGACTTGCCATAAGTCTTTGTGTGGGCAATGTACCGCTGTAATTGAAAGATGATGCCTGATATGCGAATCAACAAATGTTTAGAAAGTTACCGGTTGTACTTCATAATAACGGTTGGTTTTATTGAGATTCTGCGCCATATTTTCATTTTTCTTCTCCTTCACTTACATTTTCTCTGCTTGTTGTTCTTGAGTTGTTGTTTATATGTGTGTACTTTCATAATAAATTATTTTAAAACGTCTATTATTAGTTTACTTTTGTTATTTCCTGTAGAAAAATATGAAAAAAAAATCAGAAAAAAAACATTCCAAAGCATTACTGTTGGATCTCACAATAATAATACATTAAAAAAATATAATTACTAATAAATAACCACAAATGAAACTCTAAAAATAAACGAAAACAAGTCAGTAGTCAAAATGACTACATTCAGTAGTTCTAGTAGGTGTCACGAGTACAGTAGTTCTAGTGTTAAATCTTATGCTTCCGCAGCGTCAGTATTTGAATAAACAGAATCCCAATCCTGCGGTTAAAAGGGGTTTCTGTTTCGCTTTCAATGATTCTACTTGTAAATGGAACAACAGCTGTCGTTTTCGACATGAGTGTTCCATTTGCGGTAATTCACACCCAGTTTCCAAGTGTTATAAAAAACAGGCCGCTCAACAATCGGCTTCCAGGGATACTTTTTCAAAAGGCCCGGACTCCGGTGAAAGTGGAAAAATTTTTATTGTGGCTAAACAAATACCCAGATCAGGAAATTAGTAGCCTTTTATTTAACGGGTTTTCTTTTGGCTTTCACGTTCCTTCATTCATAGGTCAAGGTTGTCAATTGTCAAAAAATCTTGCTTCTTTATCTATATATCCAGATGTAGCTAGGGAAAAAATCTTTAACGAAGTGGCATTGGGTAGAGTCTCGAGTCCATTTTCATCTCCTCCTTTTTTCAATTTTCGTATTTCCCCTTTGGGTATTGTTCCCAAAAAGGAATTGGGTTCATTTTGTCTAATTCATCATCTCTCGTACACGAAAGGGTCCTCGGTGAATGATGAGGTAGATAAATCATTATGCTCAGTTTGCTATTCTTCTTTTGATTTAGCTGTTGATCTTATGAGAAAATTTCGGAAGAACTGCTTAATGGCAAAGTCGGATATCAAGTCAGCTTTCAGAATTCTTCCGGTACATCCGGAGGGTTTTAATTCCTTGGGTTTTTATTTTGAAGAGGAATATTTTTTCGACAAATGATTACCAATGGGATTCTCCCTTTCATGTTTTTATTTTGAGAGTTTCTCAACCTTTTTACACTGGACTATTCAATCCAGCTGTATGGACTCAGGTATTTTGAATTACCTCGACGACTTCTTGTTCGTCGGTCCTCCTGAATCCCAAGTTTGTTTCAGCACCCTTGAAAAATTTATGCAAATGTGTCAGAGCTTTGGCATACCAATAGCTCAGGATAAAACCGTTTTTCCGTCAACTTGCATTGAATTTCTCGGCATCACATTGGATTCCGAAAAGATGGAATGTAGGCTCCCGTCGGAAAAAATCTTTAAGTTACATAATGCTCTGTCCATTTCTCTCTCAAAATTACTTTAAAAGAGCTACAATCTTTGTTAGGCCTATTGACTTTCGCTCTGCGAATTATGCCTATGGGCCGGGTTTTTTCCAGGCGTTTATTCGATGCGACAAAAGGCCTTTCTTCTCCTTTCTCTCATGTGAGAGTTTCGTTGGAAATGAAAGATGACATGCGGGTTTGGCTTTCCTTCCTTTCTGAGTGCAATGGTAGGTCATGTGTACAAAAGAATTTTGTTTCGGCGGACTCGTTCCCCCTTTTATTTTCAAGTGACAATTTTTATGGTTGTGGTGCGATATTTTTATCCCATTGGTCATTTCAACGTTGGCCTGAGGATTGGGTGCTGAGTAAAATAACTGAGAATTCTACTATTTTGGAGCTTTTTTCCATATTTTTATGTATCTTCTTATGGGGTTCTTTGATGCAGAATCTCAGAATTATCATATTCTCAGAGAGTCAGGCAGTAATTTTAATACGCTTTTCTCCAAGAATTCTAGGGCATCTAAGATCTTAAGGAACCTTGTCTTACTTTGTCTGAAGCACAATATTTGGCTAATGGCTAAGTTGGGTTTGAGTGATAAGGCTATGTTTGCTAAGTCTCTGTACCTGTATGAGCGGTCAAATTTTCATCTGCAGGTTCCCAACGCAGACGCGGAAGCAACGCCCTGCCCTTCTTCAGTTTGGGACTTAATTTAAATATAATTCCTCACTTTATCGAACAGTCCTTATCAAAAAGAACATGGGCCGATTACTCGGCTGCATGGTATACGTGGGTAAGATTTTGTGGGGAGTTTAAGTATGAAAGTTCGCTGTCTAGCCCGGTTTCAGGTTTAAAATTTGCTGAATTCCTAGTAGAGAAGGGTCTTTCTTTTTCTGCATTATCAAAACATTTGGCTGGCGTCTCACTCTTTTTCAAATTGTCGGGTAGTCCTCCGTTAACTGGGTTTTTTCCGATAAAACAATTTTAAAGGGTTTTAAAAAAGGCAATTTTAAACCTGACTCTCGTCGCCCCATATCCCTTTCCCTGTTAAGGGATCTTTGTTTGGCTTTAGCAAGTGTTTGTCTGAATACTTTCGAAGGAACTTTGTTTGCCTCTGCGTTTTCTATTGCTTTTTTCGGAGCCCTTCGGGTTAGCGAATTAATTTCTGTTAAGAAAGCGGAGCCTGCCGGCATTTTAATTTCAGATATTAGTTTGATTGATTCTGTTCTTTTTCTGCTTATTAAGAAATCCAAAACGGACCAATGGGGAAGGGGGTCTAGACTTAAATTGGGTTCGGTTCCTGATACTGTCATTTGTCTCGGTTTCCAACATTAAAAAATGGCTCGGTTGTAGGCCCAATGCTTTGGGCCCCTTGTTCCTTCATCAAGATGAGTCTCCTGTTACCATTTTTCAATTTAACTCAGTACTTAAAAAATGCTTACGCTTCCTAGGTAAAGATCATCTCAAAATAACTTCCCATTCCTTCAGGATTGGAGCAGCCACTGAAGCTGCTAGAATGGGCTTGTGTTCTTCCGAAATTATGAAGCTGGGTAGATGGGAGTCTGAGCGTTATAAATTGTATGTTCGTCATGATCTTTATGATTATTAATTTTAATTTGTTTGCAGGTCCATTGATAGTTTGGATTATCGGGCACTCTTTTATTTTTTGGGCTCAGAAGCGAGCTAGTCAAAGATCCTATACAGAGAACCTTTCTTTCTGCCCTGACCATGTTCAGATTTTTTGGCACAGTGTGCGTTGGACGAATTTTGTTGCTGAATTCAAGAAATGCTATAGTCGTCTTCCATAACCGAATTTAGTGATATTTCATGTTGCTTGTAATGATCTCGGAAAAATCAGGACTTTAGACTTATTAGCCTTTTTGAGATCCGATGTTACTGGTTTGAAGCAATCTTTTCCAGATACTGCGCTCGTTTTTTCTGAGATCATTCCCAGATTGTCTTGGTCTAAGGGTAATTCGTCATTTTTGGACAAAATGCGTAAAAGAATTAATAGGGGTATGTGCAAATTTTTACCGTTGTTGGGCGGTTTCTCTTTTAGGCATGAAGATCTGGAAGGTTTTGTTCCTGGGCTATATAGAAGTGATTTAGTCCATCTTTCTGATATTGGTTTAGATATTTTTAACTTGAACTTGCAATTGATGTTGGAGAAATGGCTGTGCTGTTGTGGGGGGCCTTGACTCTTCGAGTCCCGGCTTTTGGGAAAATCGCCCAAGAGATGGGTGGATTGGTTATGGTTTGGAAGTTCATTGATTTTTATGGAATTATTTATTGAAGTATTTATTAATTAATTTATGTAATTATTTATTGAAGTATTTATTGATTAATTTATGTAACCCTAAATAAACATCACGGCCATTTCTGCCATACAAGATTTATTTGTCTCATGTCTTTTATTGTATGAATGGGTTTTGTGCGGCCATGGCTATTTTCAAGTCTGGTTCCCCTCTTTTTTAATCAAATATTTTCATGTTTCTGTGCATAATTGTACATTCATTTATATATATTTTTTTCTGAATAAAAGATTATACATTATTACGTGTTATTGTCTTGCGGCTTCTGTTCTATTGGTGTCACTTGGCATTTTATTTCTCCCACATCCATTTTCTATGCACCTTGGTGATTTCTGATCTTACCGGATGGTCAGCCATCCATTTCTCTGGGGATTGTTGGATCATTGCCTATTTGTGTATAGTAAACGTATCTATTTATTATCTATATTTTGGTACTATTTGATTCTACTCCCCTTGTGTATTCCCACTCACAAGGGGGATGAGGATATGGACTTTTCAGATAATTCAGATCAAAGTCTCCATGATACCTTTCACAAGGATCTGGATTTGCTGGGAATTGATGTCCATGATTGTTTCAGCATCATGCAAAAGGAAACACAGGATTACCCAATGTGGCAGATGAGCCACGGACCAACCCAGAGTTTATCCTTTACATAGAAGGCTCCAGATTTGCAGATAATGAAGGAAGTGTTAGGGTTCGAGTTCCCGCTGCTGCACAAGGGGAGTCTCGAACCAGTCCCGCTGCGGTCCCCCATCCATCTCCGTCCGCAGTGGATCCTGCTCAGCTTAGACGTTGGTCCCAGCATCTCGCCCAGTTTAACAGTGTGCAGAGTATTACTGCTGCCTCTCCAGGCTCTGCTATTGTGGCCAGTACTGGTTAGCGGCGAGCAGACCTCTTTAGGACAAAGACCTTGTTTTCCCCTTCTGAGCATGCCCAGGGTGAGATCTCTCATTGGAGATCAGGGGTCACATGCTCAGGTACTGCAGCAGCTCCTATTGGTCTGCCAGGAAGGTCCTGTAATTACTGGTGTTCT
Organism: Oophaga sylvatica; assembly: GCA_033576555.1. Taxonomy (NCBI): domain Eukaryota; kingdom Metazoa; phylum Chordata; class Amphibia; order Anura; family Dendrobatidae; genus Oophaga; species Oophaga sylvatica. The sequence goes on from JARQOD010000839.1 coordinate 52,076, forward strand.
GGAACAGTTTCATTGGTCCTTGTTTCTGGCACGTCCTGTAGCTGTTACTATAAAAGGGTGGCATGGCTGGGCCGCCATGTGCTAGTATCAATTGCATTATGTGCTATGCGCCAGTGTGATCATGTACGCATGTGGTTAGGGCTCGGCTGAAATAAGCCCCTAGAATACCGGCACCTCCGGTGAGGAGATTTGGGTGCAAGTGGTTAGGGCTTGGCTGAAATAAGCCCCTAGAATACCGGCTTCTCCGGTGAGGAGATTGCTTGATTGCGTTGCTGTCTACATGATCACGGACTGCTATCCGCACAGCAGTTATCTGTGTATCCCTGTGAGTCTAACAGGACACAGTGTTTTTCTCAGCGGCTCTGTGATGCAACAGGGTTCGTTTTATAACGCTGGTTCAGCGCCCTAGCGTTTTACTTTGCGGCTCACTGAAGCTGAATTCGCACTTATCGCCATATAGCGCTGTGGCATTCCCGTTAGCGGCTCTGGGGATTAACAGAGTTCGCACTTACTGCCACAGCGTGCTACGGCGTTTATTTTAGCGACTCTGCGGGATAACAGAGTTCGCTACTTTTGCCATCTTACTAGCAGCTCTCTACAATATCTATTAGGTGCGTTCCGCAGACCCTAACAGGAAGATTCCACATGGGATGAGCAGTGACCAGCAATCAAGAAATCCTATGGTCCAGAAGTTTGCCGCCTAGTCTGTCAGCCCAAGAAGCAGAACTGATAGTGCTGACAAAAGGCTGCCAGATTGCAAAAGGCAAAACTGCGAATATTTATACCAATTCAAGGTACTCGCATGGTATAGTACATGACTTTGGACCCATATGGGCTGCGAGGGACTTTTTCACGACAAGCGGGACAACCGTGAAGCAATCAGAGACCTACTGGATGCAGTCCAACTTCTAAAAGTGATGTTGATATTAAAAGTCAAAGCACGTGGAAAACTGAACAAAGTAGAGGCACCGGGCAATAACATGGCAGACAAAGGAAGACAATATGGAGAGGTGGGAGAGGTCATAGAGCCAGACTACATGACTACTGAAGACAAGAAACCTAATGAAATGACGTCCTGTGATCTGTTCAAGAAGTTGCAAGACCAAGCTCTAAAGGAGGAGAAAGAAAACTGGATGCGAAAGGGAGCAACCCCTTCCAAAGGAAGAGTATACGCAATGGATTCCAAACCCTGTCAACATAGAAGCATGTACCCTATGATGGTTCAATGGGCACATGGGCCCACACACAGATCAAAGACACAGATGAATGATCTGATCAGTGCTTACTGGCTCGCTTCAGGGATTTCCACCCTAACAGCTAAATTCACTAGCATCTGTTTGACCTGCAACAAATGTAACCCTGGACGAGGGGAGAAAGTTCCTCCACATCATCTAGCCAGACCACTGTACCCTTTCCAGAGGATCCAGATAGACCACATCCAGATTTCGCCAAGTGGAGGTTTTGAATTTGCTCTTGTGGTCGTAGATGTGTTCTCAGGATGGCCAAAAGCTTTCCCAGTGAGGAACCAGTCGGCAAAGACTACTGCGAAGAAGCTACTTTCAGAAATAGTGTGTAGATATGGGGTTCCAGAAGTGATAGAGAGTGATCAGCGACCCGCATTCACAGCAAACCTGACACGAGAGATCTGGTCAGCAGTAGGGTCAGATTTAGGCCTACACACTCCCTGCCATCCCCAAAGTAGCAGGAAAGTGGAAAGACTAAACCAGACACTTAAGAACAGGATGCTGAAAGTTGCCCAAGAGACCAACAAACTATGGCATGAGACACTCCCAATTACACTTTTTAGTGTAAGGCACACTCCCAGAGGCCCAGAAAAGCTGTCACCATATGAAATTCTATTTGGGTCCAGTCCCAGGTTAGGAGTATTCTTCTCTCAGCAGCAGACTATGCAGTATGATACTTTGTCTGCTTATGTAATTGAACTGACCAGAAAACTTGCTAATGTCCATTCTTGACTTTTCTCTTCTTTGCCACATCTAGATTCTGTACCTAGTATGCATTCCTTGAAGCCAGGAGACTGTGTGTTGGTGAAAAAGTTTCTAAGAAGCACACTCGATCCCAGATTTGATGGTCCTTTGCAAGTGCTGCTGACGACACCAACCTCTGTGAAACTGGAGGGAAGACCACGCATCGCATTGCAAGAAAGCTCCCGTACCAGAAGATACACCTAAGCCAGAATGATGCTGTGGATGCCCTGCCTGACTGGATAGATGACCTGCCTGATGAAGAATACACACCACTGAGTACTCATGCTGTTGAATATGAGACTATGATTGCAATGCCATGAACCCCTGTTAGGGACAGATCTCCTGTTAGGGCAAGTGATATCTAAGGGGGGATTGTGATGGAAATATGTAATACATATAGATCTCACTTGCATATAGACTAAACAGCTAATATATACACTGTAATCAATTGCTTAACCCCTTCCCGACCCATGACGCCTACGTTGGCGTCATGAAAACCTGTGCCATCCCAACCCATGACGCCAACATAGGCGTCTTGCTATAAATCATGCTCCGGGCTCACTGAAAGGTCACCCGACCCGCAGGCACAAGACCCCTTGTGCATCACCACAGTGGGGGTGGCTTAACCCCCACATGGTTACGATCGCTCTGATTGGCTGTTAAAAGTGAAACAGCCAATCAGAGCGATATGTAATATTTCACCACTGAAATCTGGTGAAATATTACAATCCAGCCATGGCCGATGCTGCAATAGCATCGGCCATGGCTGGACACCGTGTTCCCACCCTCCCCACACCGAGTGACGGCGGTGATCGGCCGCCGCCACCGATTCATGGCGGCGATCGGTCACCGCCGTTACTATCATCTGCTGTGCGCTCCGATCCTCTCCCCTCCTGTGTGGTTCGCTCCCCCCGCCTTCCGATCACCCCCCCATGCTTGTCCTCACCTCCCCCGGTCTTCTGCGGCCCCTGGATCCGTCCCGGCGTCCGCCCGGGACTCTTCAAGGGCGCCGCCATCTTGGAAAGTGGCGGGCGCATGCGCAGTGCGCCTTTCAAAGTACTAAAAATTATTTTGATCACTGTGATAAACTCTCACAGTGATCAAAATAAAAAAAAAGTAAATGAACCCCCCCTGTCATAGGTAGGGACAAATAATAAAATAAAGAATTTTTTCTTTTCCTATTAGGCCCTGTCCACGCGTTGCGGATTTTGCTGCGGATGCGCAGCGGATTTTGCTGGGGATCTGCAGCTGACTTTGCTGGGGATCTGCAGCGGATTTTGCTGGGGATCCGCAGCGGATTTTGCTGGGGATCTGCAGCGGATCCAGAAACCATGTACAGTACAATGCAAATAAATGGTAAAAAAAACGCTGTGCACATGCTGCGGATTTTTCAGCGCTGATTTGCTGTGGTTTTAAATCCACAGCATGTCAATTGTTTGTGCGGATTCCGCAGCAGTTTTACACCTATTCCATTATAGGTGTAAAACCACAGGGAAAAACTGCAGCAAATCCGCGCTAAATACGCAGGTAAAACGCAGGTAATTTTACCTGCGGATTTTAGAAAAATCCGCAGGTGAATCCGCAACGTGTGCACGGGGCCTCAGGGTTTAGGGTTAGGCTGGGTTCATATTGCATTATGGCAGTCCGTTAGATGGACTGCTTTTCACCGCGGTATAACGTGGTGTAACGCAGTCCATTAACACTGCCATTCACCCCATTTGTGTGCGCATCGCAACGCATGCTGTAAAGCGGCATGCGTTCGTGACGTGCTGTCATTCAGTGACGGAGCCACGGACACGGGCTGCAGCGTCTGGGCTCCATCACCGCTAGCACAGATGAATCATCTGCTGATTCATCTGCGCTAGCGGGTATAGCATAACGCGATCGCTTTATTCTATACCGTTACCAGCCGGTCAATGCTACGTGTTGAACGGGCTGGTAAAACGCAATATGAACCTAGCCTTAGGGTTAGAACTAGGGTTAGAGTTAGAATTAGGGCTACGGTTAGAATTTGGGTTAGGGTTGGAATTTGGGTTAGGGTTGGAATTTGGGTTAGGGTTGGGATTAGGGTTAGGTTTGTGGTTAGGGTTAGAGTTAGGATAAGTGTTAGGGCTGTTTTGGGGTTAGGGTTGGGATTAGGGTTAGGCTTGTGGTTAGGTTTATGGTTAGAGTTGGGATTAGGGTTAGGGGTTAGTGTTGAGCGATACTGCTCGATATCTAAAAATATCGGATCGGAATGGTATCGCCGATATCACTAAATATCGGCGATATCCGATTCCGATACCGGAAGTCCCATGTAAGTCTATGGGAACAAAATATCGCAACTAAAAAAAACCTTTATTTCCTTGTAAACACTAAATATACACACATAGAATACATATATATATATATATATATATATATATATATATATACATGTCATTGTGACATATATATACATATATGTATAGTTTATACACTTCTACATAGTAAAATATCCTCTGATTCAATTGCCGGGTAAAGCCGGCTTCTGTGAAAAGACAGAAGCACCCGACATGAAATGACACTTGGTGTACATAGGGTTAACCATGTCTTTTCATGTCGTTTGCAATCTGATTTGCACAAACAATTACATCAGTCTATGTGTGCAAAATTTCACACCTGTAGGGGTTAATTAAAGGTGTAAATTCGTTGTAAAAAAACCGGACTTTTTTGCTACGAATTTACACCTTTAATTAACCCCTACAGGTGTGAAATTTTGCACACATAGACTGATGTAATTGTTTGTGCAAATCAGATAGCAAAGGACATGAAAAGACATGGTTAACCCTATGTACACCAAGTGTCATTTCATGTCAGGTTCTGCATTTTCACAAAAGCCGTCAATTGAATTAGTGGCTATTATACTATGTAGAAGTGTATGAACTATAAATATAAATATATATATATATGTGTCACAAATTCAATGACATGTATATATATATATATATATATATATATATATATATATATATATATGAGGTGTAAAATTGTTTAAAAAAAATGCGTGGGCTCCCGCCCTATTTTCGCAACCAGACAGACAAAGCCAGCGAATGGGGGCAGATAATAATAGCCCAGAGAGGGACCATTATTTTTGGCCCCCCCTGGCTACTAACATCTGCCCCCAGACACCCCAGGAAAGACAAATCTATAATTAGATTCGCCCTTTCTGGCACTTTGCCCGTCTATTCCCATTGCCCTGTAGCGGTGGCGAATGGGTTAATATGGGGTTAAAGCCACATTGCAATTGAAAGGTGACTTTAAGCCAGGTTAATAATTGAGAGCTGTCAATTAGACAACTATCAATTATTAATCCTATTGCATGAAATAAAAATAAAACACACACACTTTAATTAAAAATCATTTTAATGAAATAAAGACACATGTTTTTGACCATCTTTTATTTGACTGCAAAAACCATTTCCTGTAATAAAAATAAAATAAAAAAGCAAAATTATTCTTACCTATCCCATGCACAGTCAGGTCCCACGGTGTAATCCTTCAGAAAGGGTTAATGTTTACTGCAGGGACCGCAGCTAATGCTGCAGCCTCACAGTAAACCCCCAAATGAATGAGTTCCTCTCCTGGCTGACAGGAGAGGAAGTGGAAAGCTTAATTGATTGCTTTCCACTTTCACTTCAGGTCAGCCAGGGACACAATCAGTGACGTCAGAGGGAACTGATTAACAAAAATAGGGGATCCCCTCGAAAAAAATTGGCGTGGGGTCCCCCCTATTTTTGTTAACCAGCCAGATGAAGCAGACCGCTGAGGCCTGGATTTTCAGGCTGTTAAGGAGCCAAGATCCATGGACCTTGCCAGCCTGATAATACCAGGCCACAGCAGTCTGCATATCTTGGCTGATTAACAAAAATAGGGGATCCCCTCGAAAAAAATTGGCGTGGGGTCCCCCCTATTTTTGTTAACCAGCCAGATGAAGCAGACCGCTGAGGCCTGGTTTTTCAGGCTGGTAAGGATCCAATATCCATGGACCTTGCAAGCCTGATAATACCAGGCCACAGCAGTCTGCTTAGCTTGGCTGGTTAACAAAAATAGGGGATCCCCTCGAAAAAAAAAACGGCGTAGGGGTCCCCCTATTTTTGTTAACCAGCCAAGTAAAATGCAGACTGCTGTGGCCTGGTATTAAAAGACTGTCAAGGCCCATGGATTTTGGCCCTCAACAGCCTGATAATACCAGGCTACAGCAGCCCCACATTTGGCGCATCAAAAGATGTGCCAATTGTGGCACTTTACCCGGCTCTTCCCACTGCCCTGTAGCGGTGGCAAGTGGGGTAATAAGGGGTTAATGTCACCATTGATTGCACGGTGACAATAAGCCCGGTTAATAATGGAGATGTGTCAATAAGACACCGATCCATTATTAATCCCAAAGTTATTAAATGTATAAAAAAAAGACAAAGCAAGAAAAAAAGTCTTTTAATGAAATAAAAGAGACAACACAGTTTTCATTAATTTTATTATACACTCATTCCTGCGACGCCATCGATCTCCTGTGAAAAAAGAAAAAAAACAAACCAACAGTATACCACCTGTCCGACGCAGTCCATAGTAACGACAGTCCCACGACGATCCAGCTCTGCTACATCGCAATGACAGGCAGAGCCTGTCATCGCAACGCAGCACAGCTGATTACCTGCTTCCCCGGCGGTGACGTCATCGGACTGACTGCTTTACGGCCGGGATTACCCAGCAGTCACTGCAGTTATCGCGAGAAACTGCATGTGACCGCCGGGGAAAGATGATGGCGGCCATGAAGCAGTCCAGCCCGTGACCGCTGGAGATCTTCTGCCAGGTAAGTGCCGCTGACTCCTGACAGACCCGACCGACGGACACTGACAGTGACAGTGACAATCCCGATTCCGGTATCCGATAAGACGAAAATATCGGAACTAAGTATCGAAAGGCCGATAGAGCTAATATCGGCCGATACCCGATACTTGCGGTATCGTATCGCTCAACACTATTAGGGGTGTGTTGGGGTTAGGGTTATGGTTAGGGTTTGTATTAGGGTTAGGGGTGTGTAGGGGTTAGGGTTGGGGTTAGGAGTGTGTTGGGGTTAGGGTTGGAGTTAGAATTGAGGGGTTTCCACTATTTAGGCACATCAGGGGGTCTCCATACGCGACATGGCGCCACCATTGATTCCTGCAAATTTTGCGTTCAAAAAGTCAAACAGTGCTCCCTTTATTCCAAGCCCCGACGTATGCCCAAACAGTGGTTTACCCCCACATATGGGGTATCAGCGTACTCGGGAAAAATTGCACAACAACTTTGGGCGTCTAATTTCTCCTGTTAACATTGGGAAAAAAATTGGGACTAAAAAATTATTATTGTGGAAAAAATTATTTTTTATTTTCACGGCTCTGCGTTATAAACTTCTGTGAAGAACTTGGAGATTCAAAGTGCTTACCACACATCTAGAGGAGTTCCTTGGGGGATATAGTTTCCAAAATGGGGTCACTTTGGGGGGTTTCTACTGTTTAGGCACATCATGGACTCTGCAAACCTAACATGACGCCAGCAGACCATTCCATCAAGTCGGCATTTCAAAACGTTACTACTTCCCTTCCGAGCATCGACGTGTGCCCATACAGTAGTTTTCTCCCACATATGGGATATCAGCGTACTCAGGACAAATTGGACAACAACTTTTGGGGTCTAATTTCTCCTGTTACCCTTGGGAAAATAAAAAAATTGTGGACTAAAGATCATGTTTGTGGAAAAAATATGATTTTTTTATTTTCATGCCCGGGCGTTATAAACTTCTGTGTAGCCCTTGGGGGTTCAAAGTGCTCACCACACATCTAGATAAGTTCTTTGCGGGGTCTAGTTTCCAAAATGGGGTCACTTGTAGGGAGTTTCTACTGTTTAGGCACATCAGGGGCTCTGCAAACGTAACCTGATGCCCCCAGACCATTCCATCAAAGTCAGCATTTCAAAACGTTACTACTTCCCTTCTGAGCCCCAACGTGTGCCCGAACAGTGGTTCCCCCCAACATATGGGGTACCAGTGTACTCAGGACAAACTATACAACAACTTTTGTGGTCCAATTTCTCCTGTTACCCTTGTGAAAATAAAAAATTGCGGGTTAAAAAAAATCAGTTTTTGAGGAAAAAAATGATTTTTTATTTTCACGGCTCTGCATTTTAAACTTCTATGAAGCACGTGGGGGTTCAAGGTGCTCACCACACATCTGGATAAGTTCCTTTGGGGTCTAGTTTACAAAATGGGGTTACTTGTGGGGGGTTTCTACTGTTTAGGCACATCAGGGGCTCTGTAAACGTAACAAGATGCCCGCAGACCATTCCATCAAGTCGGCATTTCAAAGCGTCACTACATCCCTTCCGAGCCCTGACATGTGCCCAAACAGTGGTTCCTCCCACATATGGGGTACTAGCGTACTCAGGACAAACTGGACAACAACTTTTGGCATCCAATTTCTCCTGTAACCATTGTGAAAATAAAAAATAGTGGGCTAAAAAATCATTTTTTGAGAAAAAAAAATGATTTTTTATTTTCATGGCTCTGCGTTATAAACTTCTGTGAAGCACCTGGGGGTTCAAAGTGCTCACTGTGCATCTAGATAAGTTCCTTAGGGGGTCTAGTTTCCAAAATGGGGTCACTTGTGGGGAGCTCCAATGTTTAGGCACATAGGGACTCTCCAAATGCGACATGGCAACCGCTAAATATTCCAGCATATTTTCCATTCAAAAAGTCAAATGGCGCTCCTTCCCTTTTGAGCCCTGCCGTGCGCACAAACAGTGGTTTATGACCACATATGAGGTATCTGTGTACTCAGGAAAAATTGCCCAACAAATTTTAGGATCCAATTTATACTGTTGCCCATGTGAAAATGAAAAAACTAAGGCTAAAAGAAAATTTTTGTGAAAAAAAAGTACTTTTTTTTTTAAGGATCAATTTGTGAAGCACCTGGGGGTACAAAGTGCTCACTATGCATCTAGATAAGTTCCTTAGGGGGTCTAGTTTCCAAAATGGGGTCACTTGTGTTGGAGCTCCAATGTTTAGGCACACAGGCACTCTCCAAATGCGACATGGCAACCGCTAAATATTCCAGCATATTTTCCATTCAAAAAGTCAAATGGCACTCCTTCCCTTCTGAGCCCTGCCGTGCGCCCAAACAGTGGTTTATGACCACATATGAGGTATCTGTGTACTCAGGAGAAATTGCCCAACAAATTTTAGGATCCAATTTATACTGTTGCCCATGTGAAAATGAAAAAACTGAGGCTAAAAGAAAATTTTTGTTGGAAAAATTAAAATGTCCATTTTTTCCTTCCACGTTGCTCTAGTTCCTGTGAAGCACCTGAAGGGTTAATAATCTTCTTGAATGTAGTTTTGAGTAGCTTGAGGGGTGCAGTTTTTATAATGGTGTCACTTTTGGGTATTTTCTGCCATATAGACCCCTCAAAGTGACTTCAAATGTGAGGTGGTCCCTAAAAAAAATGGTTTTGTAAATTTTGCTGTAAAAATGAGAAATCGCTGGTCAACTTTTAACCTTTATAACTTCCTAACAAAAAAAATGTTGTTCCCAAAATTGTGCTGATGTAAAGTAGACATGTGGGAAATGTTATTTATTAACTATTTTGTGTCACATAGCTCTCTGGTTTAACAGAATAAAAATTTAAAATTTGAAAATTACAAAATTTTCAAAATTTTCGCCAAATTTCCATTTTTTTCACAAATAATCGCAAAAATTATCGACCAAAATTTACAACTAACATGAAGCCTAATATGTCACGAAAAAATAATCTCAGAATCGCTAGGATCCGTTGAAGCGTTCCTGAGTTATTACCTCATAAAGGGACACTGGTCAGAATTGCAAAAAATGGCAAGGTCTTTAAGGTCAAAATAGGCTGGGTCATGAAGGGGTTAAAATGGCCACCAAAAACCAGAAATCATTTGGGGACTTTCCAGACAAAAACAGGAACCAACACCAGATGTCCTGAACTGATGTCTCAAGAAGTGCTGAAGAGCAGGAAAGGCGACAGTTGCACATTATTTGCTTAAAGAAGTTGTCCAGTACTATAACTTTTTTTTTCATAAATCTTGCTATTATGTGCCACTAAAAACATCAACTGTGTTTATTTTAGCAATATTACCTTTGATCATGCTTTAGAAGCACATTCTCAGTGCTGGCTCCAGCTCTCATGAGGTTAATCGACAACTTCCTGTCTCCCGACTTACTGTGCTCTAATACTACAAGTTCCATGATGCATTGCACTGGCCTGTAAGCCAGCAAAGGCACACCTACTCCAAACCACACCCAAACCCCATCCAGGATCCAGGAACTCATTAAAAGCTACAGGAAGCGACTAGAGGCTGTTATTTTTTGCAAAACGAGGATCTACTAAATATTAATGTCACTTTTCTGGTGAGGTGCCCATACTTATGCACCTGTCAAATTTTGTTTGGATGCAGATTGCATATTTTCTGTTAGTACAATAAACCTCATTTCAAGGCAGAAACATTACTGTGTCCAATAGTTATTAGATATATCAAACTGAAATAGCTGTTGCAAAAACACCAATTTTTATAAAACATTAAGCTTAAGATTATTAGGGGTGCCCAAACTTTTTCATATAACTGTAGATAGACAGACAGATACAAATGATATAGATATATCTAGATATTTCCATAGATATAGCTATAGATATTTCCATAGATATTTCCATAGATATAGCTATAGATATATATGTCACCTTATAGATATTTCCATAGATATATAGATATATCCATAGATATATACTTAGATATAACCTTAGATATAGCCATAGATATATCCATAGATAGATAATAGATGAAAGATAGATAATAGATAGATAAATAATAGATAGATCAATAGATAGATAGATGATGGATGGATAGATAGATAACAGATAGATATGGGATTGATAGATAAAATGGTACATAATTAGTTTAAGACCCACACACAAAATCTTCACCCAATATCTTTAATTTAAAAAAATGAAAAAAAAAAATAGCGTGCAATTTTCTGCTACCAGAGGGGAAAGCCGACAGCTGGGGCCAATATTTCTAGCCTGGGAAGGGGTTAATACCCATGGAGCTTCCCAGGCTATGAATATCAGCCCACAGCTAGCCTTTACTGGCTATTAAAATAGGGGACCCCAAGAAAAAATGATGTGGGGACTCCCTATAATTTATAGCCAGAAAGGCTAAGCAGACAGCTGTGGGCTGATATTCATAGCCTAGGAAGGGGCCATGGATATTGGCGCACCCCCCCTGGCTAAAAATACCAGCACCCAGCCGCCCCAGAATTGGCGCATCTGTACAATGCGCCAATTCCGGCACTTAGCCCCTCTATTCCCACTCCTGTGTAGCGGTGGGATATGGGGTAATAAGGGGTTAATGTCACCTTGCTATTGTAAGGTGACATTAAGCCCGGTTAATAATGGAGAGGCGTCAATAAGACTCCTATCCATTATTAATCTTATATTAATAAAGGGTTAAAAAAACACACATAAGAATAAAGTATTGTAATGAAATAAAACACAACACGGTTTTCATATTTTTATTGCATGCCCAGATCCAAGCGACGCCCTCAATCTCCTAGAATAAAAAGTAATAAAATAAACAAACCGTATACTCCCTGTCCGACGCAGTCCAATTAATAACGAGTGTCCCACGATGATCTCCCCTGTAGAACAGTGACATCAGGTGATGTCACTGCTCTATAGGGCCTCCCAGTGATGAACTGACAGGAGACAATGGCTCCTGCAGTGCATCACTGAGGTTACCTGAGTTCAGGCTCTCACTTTACAGCAATGCTGAGTGAGAATTAGGGTTAGGGTTATGGCACCTCTTTCCCAGCTGTGGAGGGATACACAGGAAAGAATTACCTCCTCCTGTCATTTCATTGCTGGAGCCCCTGGAGAGCGGTCGCATCAGCTGATGAGGCCGCTCTCCACAGGAGATCATTGTGGGACACTTGTTATTATCTGGACTACAGCGGAAAGGTAACGTATAGGTTGGTTTATTATTTAATTTTATATTACAGGAGATCGATTGCTTCGGATAATTAGGTGATTGGTAAATATGTACTCTGTTATGTGTATGTTCTGTATGTTATATGTTGTATGTTCTGTATGTTATATGTTTGTTATATGTTGTATGTTCTGTATGTTATATGTTGTATGTTCTGTATGTTATGTGTTGTACGTTATATGTTGTATGTTCTGTGTGTTGTATGTACTGTATGTTGTATGTTCTGTATGTTATATGTTGTATATTATATGTTGTATGTTATATGTTGTATGTTCTGTATGTTGTATGTTATATTTCCTGTATGTTGTATGTTATATGTTCTGTATGTTATATGTTGTATGTTCTGTATGCTATATGTTGTATGTTATATTGTATGCTCTGTATGTTATATGTTGTGTGTTCTGTCTGTTATATGTTGTATGTTATGTTGTATGTTATATGTTGCATGTTATATGTTGTATGTTCTGTATGTTATATGTTGTATGTTCTGTATGTTATATGTTCTGTATGTTATATGTTATGTTGTATGTTATATGTTGCATGTTATATGTTGTATGTTTTGTATGTTTAATGTTGTATGTTTTGTATGTTATATGTAATGTATGTTCTGTCTGTTATATGTATGTAATGTATGCGGGTTTTTTTTACATTCAGCAAATTAGCCGGATGATGGGACTACTACTGTCCCATCATTGGCTAATGTGTCAGTCGCTGACAGTGTAGCAGGCATCGTCCGATGGGACTTGCAGTCCCATCGGACGATGCCTGCATACACATACACCCCCTGCACATTTAGCAGAGCTCTCCCGCACAGCCCCCCCGCAGACAGCCGCACAGAAGCAGACAGCCTGCACAGCCCCGTAACTCTGGATGGGAGAGGAGATAGAGGCTGCAGAGCGACTGGGCTGTGTGTGGGCGGGGGGGGGCTGTGCGGGGGTGGTGGCTGTTCAGACTGTGTGCCGGGGGGCTGTGTGCAGTGCGGGCTGTGTGTAGGGGGGCTGTGACCACAGTCTGTGGAGGCTGGGTCACACCTGCTGATGATGTCATGTCAATTTCCAGAGTAAGGAAATTGATGTGACATCAGCGGATGTTAGCGGCGTCTGCAGCCTGGGGTCACGTGACCCGGACTCAGCCGCCGGCATAGCGCTGCTCAGAGGCAGTATTGCCGAAAGAAAATATATAAAATGTTCATTAGGGGCCCTGGGGGATACATTGGGGGGTTAATAAAAAGTAGAGGAAAACCCCTTTATATCAGCTTTTTCTATTTCTTAGCCACAAACTCTCATGTATCCAGATAAGCAATAACATAGAAGCTTGACCATATGGTAATTAACTAACCACCCTTTTTTTATATGCAACTGTAAAAACATGTATGTACTAAAAGCAGAAGTATTGATGGAATGTTATTCTGTCACCCTTGGTGTACAGTGTCATTCTTGAGCGTTCAAATACTCAGCCTAATTGGGACCATCTGCAGTACACACCGGGAAAGATTTATCCTTACCAAAATTTCCTTCACATCCACACACCATAATCCTGTGGACCACGCAACTAGATCCGTTAAATCAAGACACCTTAAGGACACAACTTGGTTTACAGGCCCTGCATTCTTATACCGTTCAACGCCTTAGGCCGGCGTCACACTGGCGAGTTTGATGCGAGTAAGTCGCATGACTTTCTCACATCAACACCCGGCACTGCCGCCCGCTCTCGGAGCCGAGTGTGCGGCTGCATGTATTTCTATGGTGGGGATATCTGAGACTTGGCTGGATGAGAGCCACGACTGGGCGGTTAATTTACAGGGCTATAGTCTGTTTAGGAATGACCGTAAAAATAAGTGAGGTGGGGGTGTGTGTTTATATGTAAAATCATCCTTAAAACCCATCCTGCGTGATATCTGTGAATCTAATGAAGATGTAGAGTCTCTGTGGGTGGAGATTAGGGGAGGGGCGAAAAATAATAAATTACTGATAGGGGTTTGTTATAAGTCTCCTAAAATAATGGAAGCAATGGAGAATATCCTCGTAAAGCAAATAGATGAAGCAGCAACTCAAGGAGAAGTCATTAGTATGGGGGACTTCAACTACCCTGAAATACATTGGGTAACAGAAACCTGCAGTTCCAGCAAAGGTAATAAGTTTTTGGCAACTATGAGAGACAATTACCTTTCACAACTAGTTCAGGACCCAACAAGAGGGGGGCACTGCTAGACCTAATATTAACCAACAGGCCAGACCGCATATCAAATATAAGGGTTGGGGGTCACTTGGGTAATAGTGATCACAAAATTATAAGCTTTCATGTATCCTTTAATAAGATGTGTAGTCAGGGGTTACAAGGACACTAAACTTCAGGAAGGCAAATTTCCAACGGATGAGAGATGATCTTGGTGCAATAAACTGGGACGATATCCTGAGACATAAAAATACACAAAGAAAATGGGAGACGTTTATTAGTATCCTGAATAGGACCTGTGCACAGTATATACCCTATGGGAATAAACATGCTAGAAATAGGAGGAAACCACTATGGCTAAATAGAGCTGTAAGGGGCGCAATAAGGGACAAAAAGAAAGAGTTTAGGGAATTAAAGCAAGTAGGTAGTGATGAGGCATTAAATAAATACAGAAGACTGAATAAATTCTGTAAAAAGCAAATCAAGACAGCAAAGATTGAGGCAGAGAGACTCATTGCCAGAGAAAGTAAAAATAATCCCAAAATATTCTTTAACTACATAAATAGCAAGAAACTAAAAAATGATAGTGTTGGTCCCCTTAACCCCTCTCTGACATTAGACGTACTATCCCGTCCATAAAACCCATGCCATTCTGCCCATGGACGGGATAGTACGTCATAGGCGATCAGCTGCGCTCCTGAGGGGAGCGCAGCTAATCGCCGCCGGGTGTCAGCTGAGTATCACAGCTGACACCCGTGACTGTGTGTCAGGAGCGGTCATGGACCGCTCCCGGCACATTGACCCCTAGCACACCGCGATCAAACATGATCGCGGTGTACTGGGGCACAGGGGAGGATCGCGCAGGGTGGGGGCTCCCTGCGCGCCCCCCTGAGACCCTCAGACCAGCGCGATGTGATCGCGCTGTTCTGAGGGCTTCCTCCCTCCCAGGACCCGGATCCAAGATGGCGCCGGGGTCCTGGAGGGAGGCGGCTTCCTCAGTGCCTGCTGAGAGCAGGCACTGAGAAGCCTGCTGCACTGCCTGAGCGATCGCTGGTGTGACAGAGTGCTGTGCACACTGTCACACCAGCGATATGATAAAATACAGTGATGTCCCACCCTGGGACAAAGTAAAAAAGTTAAAAAAATAAAAATAAACATGTTATAAAAAAAAATCCAAAATAAATAAATAAAAAAAAAAAAATATTCCCCAATAAATTAATTTCTTCCTGTAAATAAAAAAAACAAAACAATAAAAGTACACATATTTGGTATCGCCGCGTCCGTAACAACCCCCCCTATAAAACTGTCCCACTAGTTAACCCCTTTAGTGAACCCCTTAAAAAAAAAAAACAAAGCAAAAAATCAATGCTTTATCATCATACCGCCGAACAAAAAGTGGAATCAAAAAGACCGATATAAATAAACATGGTACCGCTGAAAACGTCATCTTGTCCCGCAAAAAACGAGCTGCCATACAGCATCATCAGTGAAAAAATAAAAAAGTTATAGCTCACAGAATAAAGCGATGCAAAAATAATTATTTTTTATATAAAATTGTTTTTATTCTATAAAAGCGCCAAAACATAAAAAAATGATATAAATGAGGTATCGCCATAATCGTACTGACCCGAAGAATAAAACTGCTTTATCAATTTTACCACACGCGGAACAATAAAAACGCCTCCCCCAAAAGAAATTCATGAATTGCTGATTTTTGTTCATTCTAACCTCCCAAAAATCGAAATAAAAAGCGATCAAAAAATGTCACCTGCTCAAAAATGGTATAAATAAAAACGTCAACTCGTACCGCAAAAAATAAGACCTCACATGACTCTGTGGGCCAAAATATGCAAAAATTATAGCTCTCAAAATGTGGCGATGCAAAAAACTATTTTTGCAATAAAAAGCGTCTTTTAGCATGACAGCTGCCAATCATAAAAACCCGCTATAAATAGTAAATCAAACCCCCCTTTATCACCCCCTTAGTTAGGGAAAAATAATAAAATTAAAAAAATGTATTTATTTCCATTTTCCCATTAGGGTTAGGGTTAGGGTTGCGGCTAAAGTTAGGGTTGGCGCTAAAGTTAGGATTAGGGTTAGGGTTGGGATTAGGGGTGTGTTAGGGTTAGGTTTGTGGTTAGGGTTGGGACTAGGGTTAGGGGTGTGTTGGGGTTAGGGTTGGAGTTAGAATTGGGGGGTTTCCGCTGTTTAGGCACATCAGGGGCTCTCCAAATGTGACATGGCGTCTGATCTCAATTCCAGCCAATTCTGCGTTGAAAAAGTCAAACGGTGCTCCTTCACTTCTGAGCTCTGCCATGCGTCCAAACAGTAGTTTATCCCCACATATGGGGTATCAGCGTACTCTGGACCCCAAGAGTTATTGTGCAATTTGTCCTATTTCTTCTGTTACCCTTGGGAAAATAAAAAACTGGGGGCAAAAATATCATTTTTGTACAAAAAAAATTATTTTTTTGTTTTTACGGCTGTACATTATAAACTTCTGTGAAGCACTTGGGGCTTCATAGCGCTCACCACACACCTAGATAAGTTCCTTGTGGGGTCTATTTTCCAAAATGGGGTCACTTGTTGGGGATTTCCACTGTTTAGGCGCATCAGGGGCTCTCCAAATGCGACATGACGCCCCCAGACCATTCCATCAAAGTCTGCAATCCAAACGTCACTACTTCCCTTCCGAGCCCCAACGTGTACCCATACAGTAGTTTTCTCCCACATATTGGGTATCAGCGTACTCAGGACAAATTGGGCAACAACTTTTGGGGTCCAATTTCTCCTGTTACCCTTGTAAAAATAAAATATTGGGGCGAAAAAATCATTTTTGCAAAAAAAAAAAGATTTTTATTTTTACGGCTGTGCGTTATAAACTTCTGTGAAGCACTTCGGGTTCAAAGTGCTCACCACACATCTAGATAAGTTCCTTGTGGGGTCTATTTTCCAAAATGGGTCACTTGTGGGGGGTTTCCACTGTTTAGGCGCATCAGGGGCTCTCCAAATGCGACATGACGCACCCAGACCATTCCATCAAAGTCTGCAATCCAAAACGTCACTACTTCCCTTCCGAGCCCTGACGTGCGCCCATACAGTAGTTTTCTCCCACATATTGGGTATCAGCGTACTCAGGACAAATTGGACAACAACTTTTGGGGTCCAATTTCTCCTGTTACCCTTGTGAAAATAAAATATTGGGGGCGAAAAAATCATTTTTGTAAAAAAAAA